>BLBF01016046.1:561-15944 GCA_015471245.1 Laticauda colubrina
TGAGGGGTGACAGTGGTGATCCCATAGGGGCTCCTTCAATTTGCTTGTATCTTTGTCCTTTGTATATGAAATATGTGTTGGTTAGGCAGTGTTCTGTTAGTTCCATGAGGTCTTTAGCTGGTTGGTATTTATTTTTGATGATTTCAAGAATTTCTTTTATTGGGACTTGAGTGAATAGTGAAACCACGTCGAAATTTACAAGCAGATCTTCTTGTTCTATGTGTACATCTTTGATCATTTCTAGATCTTTGATCATTTCTAAGAAGTGGTATGAGTTTTGTACATATGAAGCTGCGGTTTCAGCATGGGGCTGTAGTTGTTTTGCAAAGTATTTAGCTAGGTTTTGTAATGGTGCTCCTATGGAGCTGACTATGTGTCTGAGAGGTATGCCTTCTTTGTGTATTTTTGGGAGGCTCTATAATCAATCTCTATGGCTTGAAAAAAGACCTCACAGCATGAATAGAACAGATGATTCCACCAGACTGTCAATCATTTGGAAGCCTGCACTCTCAAATAGAAAGATCTCCATGCCACAAGCCAGGCAAACACCTGGGCAAAAACAGACTCCCTCTGATAGCTCCAACCCAAACACCCCCCTACCAGGCACCCAGGTGAAACCCAGCTTGCTAATGAATAGCAGCTTGCTAATGAAGAGCAGCCATCCCTTCACACGGAGCCAAACTGCACTGAAAGCCTCCAACACAAGAACAGAGTGTTGCCAGCCAATCAAAGCCACAAGACAGACAGAAGAAACCAGAAACACCAATCAATCAAACTCCAAGTCCAATGAACACAGATCCAGGCTCCCAGCCAATCAGAATGGACCAGCCTCAAATTTGAAACCAGGAAGTAACTCTATACAAAAGCCTGAAGATGGCAGATGAGATTCTGCTGAAACGTTGCTACAACTTTAACAGAATTACAGTGATGTGGGATAATACCCGAAGGAAGCTAAACAGCACACATGTAAGTACCTGCGAAAGCCTAAAAACACACACACACACACACACACACACACACACACACACACACACATATATATTTTCCTTAGGCTTTCGCGGGTACTTACATGTGTGCTGTTTAACTTCCTTCGGTTATTATCCCATATATATATGTTTTTTTAAGTTTTCACAGGTGCTTACATGTGTGCTGTTCAGCTCGCACCAAGCAGAACTCGACTGGAAGTTAGGTGTTATATTGAATGTTATAATTGTAAAGGCATAAATTGAAATTTAAATAAAAGTTGAATGGATAAAAATTAAAATATACAAATGTGCCTTACTCCAATTAGTAACTGCAGAGGAAAATTTTGTTTAATGAAAAAAGAAAATATGAAATTGAAACAGGACAGACAAAAGTATAAATATAATGACTAGAAATGTGTTGAAACTTAGAAAAAGATATATATAATTATATTTAGAAAGGAATGAGATAATTAAAAGTAAGATTGAGAAAATTAAGGGAAGGAAAAAATTATTGAGAAAATGTTAAAATAGTAATAAGGTATGGAATAGAACAAAAAGATGAATATGAAATTGAATTTGTGTCTGTATGGAGAAGTGATAATCCAGGACCATGCTATTCTCAAAAAAAGAAATTTTACTTGTATTATGTTTTGTGAAAACCCAAATAAAATTTTCATTACAAAAAATCTGTTGCTCTCTAAAATTGTAGTATCTGATTCAATACATCTCTTGAAATTGAATCAGATGCTTGATTGAATAATCACATCTCTGAAACATCTCAATTAAATTGCTGCTGCTTCTTGTTATTGTTAGTTGCGAAGCCATGTCCGACTCATCGCGACCCCATGGACAATGTTCCTCCAGCCCTTCCTGTCCTCTATCATCTTCTGGAGTCCATTTAAGCTCACATGAGATGACCCAGAGTGTAACACAAACATAACAAAATCCAAACCATAAATAAATGTCCTTTAATACCTCCAACCTGGCCCCACCTGTTCAATAATTCTCAGTTGGAGATAAAACGTACTCAAAAATAGTCTTCAAATGAAAGCAATACAGTCCAAATTTAATGAACAGATAGAGGTGAAAATAAAAACCAAACAAACTACAATGTTGAAATTTCTACAACGGGAGAAGTATTTGCCAAATTCAAGGAGATAACAAGGCACAGTCTGTTGGAAAGAGGCCAACCAAAATAACCTCAAACCAAAATAAAACAAACTTTGTCTCCAGCATTTGCCAGGATGCAGGTCCAAACTCTTATGCAGTTCTCACACCTGCAGCCCATGGAGAGGATCAAGGCCCTCCCCTCTCCCATATCCTCTCCTCCTTGCATGCCTTAGGATGGATAGGGAATGGGCCTGGGTCCTCCTCTGACTGTTCAGCCAGCCTCTGCCCTTCCCCAGCCTCCTCCACAACTTCCGGAGCCACACTTCCACTCCCTGTTGGCTTTTTCTCCTCTCCCTCAGAGTCAGTCTCCACCAGGGACATGACATCATGCCTGCTGTTTCAGTGACTCCATCCAGCCACCTCATTCTCTGTCGTCCCATTCTTCTATTGCCCTCAATCTTTCCCAGCATTATACTTTTCTCCATTGAGTCCTTCCTTCTCCTCAACCTTATTTTTAATTATCTAATTCCTTTCTAAATTCAATTACATATCTTTTCCTAATTTTCAATATTTTTCTAATCATTATATTTATACTTTTGTCTGTCCTGTTTACAATTTCATATTTTCTTTTCTCATAAAGCAAGATTTCCCTGGTAATTACTAACTGGAGTATAACATCTTTATATCTTTTAATTACTATCCATTCAAATCTTATTTATAATTTAATTTATATCTTTGCAATTATAGCATTCAATTCCTTGCCTCTATTTTATAACTCTCATCAGACAAGTTCTGCTTGGTACATTCCCTTAAAAATACACACGAGATCCTAACAAAAGAGAAAATATATAACCATAATAACTAAAATAGTTATTCTATTTCAATTCAGACTAGCCATTGATATTAATTGGAATCTTTGACATTTCTTTTCAATTAAATTTTATACTTCATTAGGAACACTTAAAATATTTCCATCCTTTCATCTTATCAACTAATAATCATATTTATTTTCAGTTAAATTTTTATAAGTTATTAATAACAGTTAAAATATTCCCATCCTTTCCTAATTACATTCTCTTATTCTCTTTATTTCATTTAATTGTTAACAAACATTCTATTGCATAACAATATTTATTTTATCTGTCATTTTAATCACACATATTTCATATTTTCTAAATTCAGTTCTATTTCTGATATAACAATGCTATCTTATGTACCCTTGCAGAATTCTCTCTTTCAATTGAGTTTTCAACCATTATCTGAGTCTTTTAAATAGGCTTATACCTTTAATTCTTGTACATTTTCCATGTTTCTCTATATACTGTTTCTGTGCTTTATAACTTTTTTTCCTTTCCATCTTCTCCCTCCCCTTTTAACCCCTTGTCTCTCTAATTCTAATTGTTCCTTCTGTAATCCTCTCTTCTGCTTCTTCCAAGTATTGTAATTGCTTTTCAAACTATTCTTTTTTTTGGTTGTTTTTTCAGATCTTAAGTTTTTCACTCTCTTTCCCCCCCCCCTTTCCCTTTTTTACCCCACATAGAATTGCTTGGTCATTAAAGATGGCTTCTTCTTTGTCCTGCCCTTTTTGTTCTGCAAGCATTTCTTGTTGTTTCTCATAGTTCAGGATCTCCATTTCTAAGAATTGAAACATGAAGGCAAAAGATCTTCTTCCCTCTTGTGCATCTTCTTTCTGTTTTTTAAGTTCCATTTTTAACTCTTCAAGGAGTGATACAATTTTAAAAACGTTTAAACAACCACCCGATTGATTTTAGTCATTTAAAATCCAATAACCAAAATTCCAAAAATCACCAAGTAATCTGAATAATCCAAAGTTGTTACCTCTTGCTTCTTTTTTCCACTTTCCAGAGGTTTTATTGATCTTATTACAAAATTTCAGTTACAGTGTATCTTTTAGGAATCTTGTTAAAGTTTCAGTGTTAATTCCTTTTACTTCCAGGTAGTCTCCTCCATTTTTTCCAGATCCCACCCTATTCTTTTTTCTTTTTCTCTCCTTTCCTTCTTTTGAAAGTTTTGAAATATCCAAAAATCTTTATTATCCTTTTGACACTTTATTTTCAGCTTAAAATTGCCTATTAATGTCAAAATGAATTTGTATCAATTTCTTGCTTAGATCTCTTCATGTTAATATTTAAAGTTAATTGCAGCTATCAGTATGAGAAAAGAAAAAAAAATCTTTTCCCTTTCCTCTTTCCTTCACCGCTTCAAAAATCTTCTTTGGGAACAATGTTATTTTTTATAATTCAGATTCCAGGGTACTGTGTTGTTGCTTTCTCAGTTCGACCTGGTGAGTCAAAGCTTTCTCTTTTTATCTTCCTCCTGCACAATCTTGTCTGATTGGGTTCTTCTTTGAGGTGGCCATTTCTGACCACTGTTGCACCGCCTTCGGGAAAGGGAGTAATGGCCAGCCGAGGAGGAGAGATGCAGCTCTCCTCGACTCTGCTGGCAGTCTCCCCCCTCTTCACCACTTCTACGGGGTGGTAGAATCCAGATCAGGGTGCTCCGGCAATGAGCACGGATTGAAATGCACGATCACAGATTTTGGTCCATTGTCAGAGAAGCCCAAACCAGAAGAGTCTCTGTCATCCCATTCTTCTATTGCTGTCAATCTTTCCCAGCATTAAGCTCTTCTCCAGTGAGTCCTTTCTTCTCATTAGTTGGTCAAAGTATGTGAGTTTCATCTTCAGGATCTGGCCTTCTAAAGAGCAGTCAGGGTTGATCTCCTCTAGGACTGACCAGTTTGATCACCTTGTAGTCCAAAATTCTCCTCTAGTTATGACCCTCCCCATTTAGTAACCAATGCCATACACAGAGTTAAATTATATATTGCCCTTGCTAGTCTTGGGTGACTTATTTCAAAATACAAATTATTCATAACTAACAAGATTAGCCTGCTGTTTCATTTAGACATGGCTTTCCATGAAAGCCATGTACAAAAAAGGCAGGAAAATAATTTCCTGCAAAATTCCCAGGGGTGCAACTCAAAATCCAATCCTTCCTCAACTGCCAATCGACTCCCCTTAGTTAGTGTTTTAGATTAAGTAGACTTTAATTCATAAATTAGCATGGTTTATAAGGCTCTATCAGGGAAAAGTGCAGAATACAGCAAAGACCTTTGAAAATTCCCCTGCTACAGTGCCTCTGTTTGCAGATACTGCAGGAAGAGGATATATGGTGAAATTCATTGCAGAAGAGGCCCGAATACATCACCAAGATAGTCATTTGTGGGGGCTGCAAAACACACAGACGCGCAAATGCATTCTAATTAATTTGCTATGAGTAATCCTAGGTGGTTCATTTTAGCAGAAAAATTAGGGCAGATAAAAATGTGATTGAATTTTTATGTAAAAATAAGGCAAAATTATCCTGATGCAAGGGCTAATAAACAATATTAAAATGTACAAGAGGAGATTCTGTAATTATTTTCCCTCCCTCTCTCTCTTTCCCTCTGTCTTTTTCTTCCTTGGGCTAATTAATTCTCCTCCATCGTCTTTCTCTAAGAGGCAATGAGTTGCTAGGATTTCAGAGAGTTTTGCTGTGAATTGGGCCAAGAGCAGGGGCATCTCTACTCACACTCTGAATGTGCCTTTTCCCTCTCCATTATCTACAATTAAAGAAGTAAGTCCAGTATTCAGTGAAGATTTTTCCATAAGCTCAGTGGGTAACTTTGGACCAGCTGCTCTTTTTTTAGTCCAACATAGGATTCCTAGCAAAACTTGGGGATCCCACAGTAATAGGAAACCCACAAGATGGCTGCATTGACTGAGAGATTTTAACATTTTCTTCCATGGTCTTATTCATGTCTATGCTTATTTTTTAATGGTTACTTAAGATTGGTTTTCATTGTTTTGCTTTATTGTATGCTGCTCAGAATCATATTGCTGAGACTGTAGAAAGAGAAGAGCATCAAAGATGATTAAGGGTCTGGAGGATAATGGAATTAGGTATGTTTAGTTTAATGAGAAGGGAAGATGGAAGAGAGATTTGATGGCTATCTTCCAATACTTGAAGGGTTGCCCTGGGGAAGAGGGCATCAATTTAGTCTTTGTAGTACTTGAGCGTAGAACAAGAAGCAATAGTGGAAGCTTGTTAGTGGGAGATCCAACCTGGAAATAAGATGAAATTTCCTGACAATAAGAACTATTAAGCAGTGCAACAGTTTGCCTTCCGGAGTTGTGGGTGTTCCATTGCTGGAAATGTTCAAGAAAAGATTGGGCAATCCTTTGTCCAAGATGGCATGAGGACTCCTGCCTTGGGCAGGGGGTGTGTCTAAAAGACCTCCAAAGTCTCATCCAACCTTATAATTCTGTAAATTTGACAAACAAATAAACAAACATATCTCAAAGGATGGCTATTAGCAATAGCAATAGCATTTAGATTTATATACCGCTTTATAGCTCTCTCTAAGTGGTTTACAGAGTCAATATATTCCTCCAACGATCTGGCTCCTCATTTTACCCACCTTGGAAGGATGGAAGGCTGAGTCAACCTTGAGCCTGATGAGATTTGAACTGCCAAATTGCAGGCAGTCAGCAGTCAGTAGAAGTAGCCTGTAGTTCTGCACTCTAACCACTGCACCACCGTGACTCTTATGGGACTCTATTATGGGGATAAATAATATGGGGAGAGGGGACCACTAGAGCCAACACTTTGAGGTCCTATATATAAAAAACAATAGACCTTTATTGTAAGGACACCTGCAAATCTGAAAGCTCCTTTCTCTTTTTTACTTTCTGAAAAACTAGGGAAAAGCATCTCTTTCTGAGATGCTTCAGTGGGGTGAGACAGCTTTTGCACAATGGTTGTCTGGGCCAGGGGTTTTAAAAGTTGGCTGCTTTAAGCCTTATGGACTTCAATTCCCAGAATCCCTCAGTGGGCACGGCTGGCTGAAGAATTCTAGAAGTTGAAGTCCACAAGTCTTCAAGTTGCCAAATTTGAAAACTCTGGTCTAGGATGTGGCTCTTCCTCTTCTCTCTTCAGATCTCTCCCACATACCATTACATGAAGTGAAGTTTAAAACACCCCGAATCTACAACCCCACAGAGGAACTCCCTTGACACACATAGGACTTTATGTTGGCAAGGGGAAAGACAAAAATGCCTCTTCCCAGCCTCCTCATGGAACCAAACAGAATCCAAAATCATAACAGCAGCATCTGTCATAGTCAAGCCAACATAAATAGAGGAGGTGTCCATATCTTGCCTCTGAACACATGGGGGTACAAGAAAAGCAAGACTGAAGCATGTGTTGGTTGTTGGGTTTTTTAAAATTTGTGTTGTTTTTACAATCCTCAGAGAAATGAATGCCCAGATCTGATTGAGTAATAGGGAGACAAAATAACAGATAACAAATAATCAGAGATGGAAGGGACCTTGTAGGTTATTTAGTCCAACCCCCCACCCAAGCAGGACACCTGGGCCTACACCATTTCTGACAAATGGCAGTCCAATCGCTTCTTGCAAGTCTCAAGTGATGACGCTCCCACAATTTCTGAGGGCAAGTTGTTACATTGGTTGATTGTTCTCACTGTCAGAAACTTTCTCCTTATTTCCAAGTTAAATCTCTCCTTGTTCAGTTTCCATCCATTATTCCTTGTCTGGCCTACAGGTGATTTAGAAAATAGCTTGTCCCTTTCCTCTCTGAGGCAGCCCCTCAAATATTGGAACACTGCTAAATCTCCTTTTCTTCTCCATGCAGATTTGTGGCTCTTTCTGCTACAACTAATTGTAAGGAATGTTATAATTATGTGTCTTGATTACAAGAAACAATGCATGATAGAGTTGGCCTTTTGGATGGATGCTAGGAAGAAAATCAGAATTATTTTTTCATCTCAGGCTTTGATTCAAAGATTCTGAGGTTTGCAACGCTCACTTCTTATTTAGATAATGTTTTAAAGTATTTCTGATTCACATTTTCCCAGAACTCTATAAACTCATAACTCTATACGAGGTAAAATGAAACCCATATTAACATTCTAAGATGAGCTCACTGTGGTGAACATTAATTATTATTAATTTTGATTAGATGGGAAAATATTGGCCACTGTAATCCATCCTGAATTGATCATCTTAACTCTGCGGAGGTATCTGCATGCTTAAATATCTTTTGTCAAAATCAATGAAAGTTTAAAGTGTTCATGAATCACAAACCCAATTTTGCATTTTAAACATCTGAATAAAGTTCTTCTGAACACGTTGAAATTATTGGATTATTTTTCTTTTTGTAATCTGAATGAATTTGGGGGATTATTTGGCTATCTTCACAAATGATTGTTCTGCTTATGACAGAATATTTTTCCAGAAAATAATTTATTTGGAAGAAATATTTTCAAGTCTCTGAATGCTATCTTTGTGCCCATTTGGAGCAAAGAGTGGAAAATCTGTATTTTAGCTGGAAAGTGGAACAAAACTTTTGAGAAAGCTTATTTTGAAGCATTAATAAATGGTATGTCCACAGAGATTTTTATTAATGATCTGTGTTATCAAGGTGTGTTATTTGAAAAATGACAAACAGGCCTCACTTCTTCTTTAGCTTGCAATAATCTTTGAAGCTGTCAGGGTAAATAACCGGGAACAGCCCCAAAGAACAGTTAATGTGCTGATTCTGGAAAAGGAGATGACTGAACATGGCTGGCTTTAAAATATAAGAGTTATAGTTGGAAAAAAATAAAATGATTTAATCCAGTCTTTCTCAACTATGGCTACTGCAAGGGGTGTGGAATTCTGGGAGTTGAAGTCTTCACCTATCCAAGTATCCAAGGTTGAGAAACACTGATTTAATTAACGGACATTACAGTCTGAATGGCTGGAAGATACTATATAACTCCTATAAATAGCTGTTGATCCACTTTCCTACTTACTGTCTACAATTTTTTGACAATGTCATCTCTCTCTCTCTCTCTCTCTCTCTCTCTCTCTCTCTCTCTGTGTGTGTGTGTGTGTGTGTGTGTGTGTGTGAGAGAGAGAGAGAGAGAGAGAGAGAGAGAGAGAGAAAGAGAGAGAGAGAGAGAGAGACCTCTATGCATTTTCTCTTGTATTAAGACCATTGAATGTTCCTGTTCAAGCATTCTCGTTCTATCTCACCTCCCTGCCCCCCTCCTCCTAGCAAAGGTTTCTTGGGTTGCAATTCTCTCTCCCCCCCACCCCCACAAAGTTTTAAACGTCTATTGCTTACCATTATGCTTGTCTGGCTTGTGGAGGCCAATAGGTAATGCTTTACATTTGTCAACAGGGCTTCTCATTTGCTAACTGTCAGCTTCATCCCCCAAAGAGGCATGAACCATTTGGAATTCTGCTGGCTGCTCCATGTGAGTTTTACTTCCCAACTGTGAGGTGGAAGCAGATAAAAAACCACCAAAAGATTCGTTGATCCAAGGAAAACAAGGTTTTATTCACGTGTCTGCAGAGACGGGTCCCCTCAGGCATTGAAGGAACACAGAGCAAAATTCAGGCAGCATTTTTATCCCCTCTTACGAGGCCTCAAAGAGCACATCCTCTGCTTCTTTCAGAGTGATTTCTCTCTGATACATCATTAGAGGTTCTGCTTCCTGCTTCTTCTCAAATCTTGAACCCAAGGATTTCCCTATCATCCCACACGTTGTTATTGCACCAGGGAGACACTGAACACAACAACACAACAATACACAGCATATAATAATCAATATAATTCCCATTATGGGAGATCTAAACCAAATGGAACTGGGAAGCCAAGACCATAGTGCTCCCCACAGGTCTGGCAATGAGGAGTCACCTCTTTGTGATAATGGATTAGAGCGAATATGTTCTTCCGTTACTTTTACTGTCTTTGTAATATTGGGTTGGAAATCATGGATGTATACGCAGCAATGTGAATGAATCAGAGCACACACACCCCTTTTGTAGCTAATACAATGTCTACAGCATACCTATTTTGTAGAGCAACCTGTCTTACTTCAGAAAGCTCGGTGTTAATCATTTTAATATTCTTTATTGTATCATTGAACATTGTTACCGTGAAGTTATTTAGAATATGTATATCTCAGTAGTTCATGGCTACTGCCAATGGTGTTATTATACCACGGGAGATTTGGGTCCAGAGTCTCCGGGTAAGGCCAGATTCTGGGTCTCTTTTATTACGTATCCGGCCTTGGGGAAGGCCATCAAGTTTATATATCACCGGTATCACATACCCGAGTGTACATGTGCCACTCCAGTAAGGTGGCATCTCCCTGTATGCATATTTCCCACACAATACCCACCTAAAGTTTTCCATAGCATAGGTCTGTTGTGATGTTTGGGTCCAATTCATCATATCTTCAAAATGCATACACATCTGATACTGATCTTGATTAAAATAATCTAATTTATGATAACTCTTGGTATAGCTATGGTTACTACAGGATGATGGCATATCAAAAGTCTTATTACATTTTTCCCAATCTCCTAAATGGAGCCCTCTAGTTTCATTTCTCCTAAAACACACATACGCCGTTTCCCTTAAATGAACAAAAATCCTTCCTGTTATATTTCATTCTACACCACATTTTTCTGTCCCGTGCCCCTGTGGTCTTAGTCTGTTCTGATGAAGTGGAATTGCATGTAGGATTAATCCTTCACCTGTTCTTCCTGGCAGGTGCATGCATAACCAGCAATTGGTGATGTTCAAGAAATAAGAGAACTTCTTGAGATCCTTTATGAACACATTGTCATCCCACAAGTCCGTTCCCAAGTCACCTGCAGGTCCAACATATTGTGAACTTCTTTGATGTATTAATGTAAATATAGTTGCAACAAATAGTCCTCTCCAGAGTTCAGCCGACATCTCCATGGTGGTTTCTGCTGGCTATTTCTTCAAGGTTACCTTTAATGGCTGACCATCCACTGGGATTGCCTTCCAAGGTTTTTCTGGTTCCGGTGCTTTCTTGACTCTGCTGTAATGCGTCCAGCCTCCTTCCCAAGTATGGACTGCAGATTCAGTCGTCAGTAGCACCTGGTACGGACCTTCCCAGCTAGGTTGCAGTTTTTCACTCCTCCAAGTCTTTATCAGGACCCAGTCTCCAGCCTCGTGTGGGTGTTGGCTACCAGCCAAAGGTGGTCGTTGCACCAACAGTCCCTGTTTGTGAAGAGAAAGCAAAGACCGAGACAGTGCCAGCAAATATTTCTGGAGGAACAAGTCCCTGAACTCTGGTATGGGATTGCCTAGTTTGGCCAAATAGGGTCTCCCCATCAGCATTTCAAAAGGAGAAACCCCTGTGTCTTTCCTTGGACAAGTTCTGATCCTGAGCAGAGCTAAGGGAAGATTCTTTGTCCATGGCAAGCCATTTTCAAGTTGTAGTTTGGTCAAGTGTTTCTTCAGTTCCGCATTTGCTTTTTCAATTTTTCCACTGGATTCAGGATGCCATGGCGTGTGTAATTCCCATTTCACCCCCATCACCTCCATTACCCTTTGCAGAACCTTTTGGGTGAAATGAGTTCCTCTGTCTGAATCTATTGCTTCCATCATTCCATATCGTGGGATAATCTGTTCTAGTAAGATCTTGGTTACTGTGGGAGCTGTGGCTCTTCTCGTGGGATAAGCCTCTACCCACCCTGTTAGTTGATCTTTGATCACAAGCAGGTATTTCCAATCCCCCTTTTCTGGCAACTCAGTGAAATCAATTTGTGCTCTCTGAAAAGACCAACCCACTAAGGGTCGCCCTCCCATCTCTTTCTTGCGTGCCGCTTTCTTATTTACTTTCAAACAAATCAAACATTTCCAGCAGATGCTCTTAGCTCCTGTCCACATCCTCAGACTCCAATAGTGAGGTTTAACGGACATGACCAAGGCCTCCATTCCCCAATGTCCTCCTTCATGAACTTTCTCCAATATTCCCCTCATAACAATGGGTGATACCACCTTGATTCCCTCCGATGTCTTCCATCCCTCTGGGGTTTTGACACATCCCTCTTTCTCCAACTCCAACTTTTCCTTTTTCTCTGGCTCCCATTCCTCCCTCTCGTCCTCCTTTTCCAGTATTGGTATAGATACCATTACCAATTCTATCTCCCCTGCAGCTTCCTTCGCCCATTTGTCCGCCCATCGGTTTCCCACAACCTCCGGTGTGTTTCCCTTCTGATGTGCGCTCACATGGACAATTGATACTTGGCTGGGGAGTTGCAATGCCTCTAAGGTTTGCTCTACTAACTGCACTTGCTCTGTTTGCTTCCCATCCGCCTTGATATACCCTCTTTCTTTCCAGATTTTCCCAAACGTGTGCACCACCCCCCATGCATACTTGGAATCAATCCAAATCATTACTTCCATCCCCTCAGCCAATTCCAAGGCTCTGGTCAGGGCAAACAATTCACATTTCTGAGCTGACCAAGCAGCTGGGAGTAACCCTTTCTCTATTACCTCACCTTCCCCGGTTACTATTGCAAACCCAGATTTTCGCTTTCCATTTTCTTCCCTGCTAGATCCATCTATAAACCACCTCTCTCCCTTCTCCAAAGGAGTCTCTTCCAAATCCTCTCTAACCTTCGTCATGAGATCCACTTGCAATAGACAATCATGGTCTTCCGGTTCCCACGCCTGCTTTCTCCCCTCCAAGAATTCTGCTGGATTTAGATTCTTGTCTGTTCCTATCACCACATCAGGACTGGTTCTCAAAATGGTTTCATACTTCAATATCCTCGCTTCGGTCATCCAAGTGGTAGCCAGCTGGCTCAACACTGAGTTGACCTGATGAGGCGAATGCACCACCAAAGCTCCCCCAAAGGTTAACTTTTTGCTCTCCACCACCAACATCGCTGTTACTGCTACAGCCTGAACACAAACTGGCCATCCTTTCACAACCAGCTCCAAACCCTTGCTTAGGAAGGCTACCGGCTGGTACTGCCCCCCACCTCTTTTGGGAAAGGACTCCAACTGCTGTTCCCTGAGCCACCGCCAAATACAAATGAAACGGTAATTTCAGGTTTGGCAAGGCTAAAACCGGAGTGGTTGACAAAGCCTTCTTCAGCTCTTCCCACCTTTCACTATCTCCCTCCTCCCATTCTATGTGCTCTCCATTTCCAAGCAGCTTTCTATGCAAAAATTGTGCCAACACTGTGAATTGGTCTACCCAGATTCTACAATACCCCAATAATCCCAATGCTTTCCACACCTCTGTCTTGTTCCTGGGAGGAGCCAAGCTCATGATCCCCTTCACCCTTTCAGGGTCCAAGGACCTCACCCCCTGCTGAATGTAATGTCCCAAATATTTCACCTTTTTTTCAACAAACTGAAGCTTCTCTTTTGAGACTTTCAGTCCCTGCTCCTTCAGCCAATTCAACAGACTCACAGAAGCCGCTCTCACTTCCTTCTCTTTCTCCCCAGTTAACAACAAGTCATCCACATACTGAATTAGGGTGATTCCTTTCTCTCTCTCAAACGACACCAATTTTTCTTCCAACGCCTGTCCAAACAACAAAGGGCTCTCGGTATATCCCTGAGGAAGTACTGTCCACCTCAACTGCTGTTTCCTTCCACTCTCAGGATCATTCCATTCAAAGGCAAACAAGTCTCTCCTCCTCTCCTCCAAAGGACACGCCCAAAAGGCATCCTTCAGATCTATCACAGTAAACCATTTGTCTTTGGGGGGGATCCGCCCCAAGATGGTATAGGGATCAGGAACCACTGGGAATCTAGGAACCACTATCTCATTGATCCTCCTCAAATCATTAACTAATCTATACTTCCCATCCTTTTTTAGTACTGCTAAAACCGGTGAATTGAACGGTGACATAGTAGGTTCCAACAATCCCTGTTTAAATAATCTGTCAATCACTGGTTTCAACCCTTCCCTACCTCTCTTGCTCAGAGAATATTGTGGAGTCCACAGTTTAGTTATCCCTGGTTGTATCTTGATCTGAATGGGCTGTATTGCCATCCTACTAACCCCTTCACCTCCTGCCCACACATCTGATGATATCTCCTCCTCATCTTCCGTTGTTAGCATACACATGCGAACTTCCTTCCTTCTATCCCACAATTCTATCCCAAAAACATCCAACAAGTCTCTTCCTAGCAAGTTCACCCCTGAATCCGGAATATATAATATTTCGGTTTTAGTAACCACATCATTCAATTCCAATCTTATCTCTTCCAAAATCTGAACCTCTTGGGATTTCCCACTCACCCCAACCACCTTTAAAGTCTGCTTTGACCTGCATGCTCCCTCTACCAGATCGCATACAGATGTCCAGCTTGCGCCGGTGTCGATCAGGAACAGCCGTTCCTGATGGTCAGGACCCAGTAACACATTTACCAGTGGCTCCCCGCGGGTCCCTCTTGGGGAGCCAGAACTTCCCTAATCATATAGGGCATAGCTTCGTTCCTCTGGGGTTTTGGGACATTCACACGCAAAATGTCCCTCTTTCCCGCATCTGAAGAAAGTTCTACTCTGGGACGGCCATTGGAATCGACCACCTCGATTGCCCCCTGGAACTCCTCGCCTAACCAGGGGTCTCCACTCCCTGCTGGGAGATCTTTCATCTCTCCACCTTGGCCTCGGATCTGACATCTGGGTCTCCCTGTTTTTTCTCACTTCATTCTTGGCTGCCGTTTGCACAGCAGCTACCATCATCTGAGACTTCTGTTTGGTTTTAACTGAGTCTCGGTTCACAAAAACTTGTTGGGCTGCTCTCATCAAATCTGTCATGCCCAAATCAGTCCATCCCTCTGTCTTCTGGATCCTTTTCTGGATATCTGGCCATGCTTTGGTGATGAATTGCATCTTCAGGAGAGTCTCGAAGGCAGGGGTTTCTGGCTCCACTCCGGAGTACTTGGTTAACCCTTCACAGACCCGAGCACAGAAATCCGCCGGGGACTCATCCTTTCCTTGTGTTATTTCAAATGCTTTGGTCAAGTTTTTCCTTTGAGGGATGGCCAATTTAATTCCTTCAATGATCATGTGTTTCATATCTCTCATGTGCTCCCTATGAGCATCATCACTGATGTTCCAATTTGGATCGGCTATGGGGAACTTTGTGTCTGCAGCCACTGCTCCCTGTTGCCCTGCATGTCTCCTATCCCAGGCAGCCATTGCTGCCGTCCTAATGAGGTTCCTCTCTTCGGGGGTGAAAAGGTGTCCAAGAATATACATCAGTTCTTGGTATGTGTATTCATTGGGCCCCAGAAACAATTCCAACTGTTCCGCCACTTCATGAGCATTCTCATGGAGTTTCGGAAGGGTCTTTTTCAGATCCTGTAACTCAGCAGATTTTATGGGGACAGCCACGAAAATGGTGACTGGATTCCCCTGCGCATTCATGCCATTTGGGACTTCTCTGA
>BLBF01016047.1:0-19317 GCA_015471245.1 Laticauda colubrina
AAAATGGTATTGTATGACTGCTGTTGATGATGCTTGTATTAACCAAAGCACTTTTTTTACACTAGTGATCCTTATACTACCAAAGGAATAGAACGCTTTATTTTCACTATTCAAGAGATCAACAAGAATATCCAGCTCCAATGCAATCTCACGCTTGGCTACAATATCCATGACAACTATTTGAACCCACTTGGCACTTCAGAAGTCTTGCTGGACATGCTGTCTAATGGAAAAGCCAATGTTCCCAACTACAGCTGTGGAAGGAAGGACAACATCTTGGCTCTTCTTGATGCAGCTGACAGGGAGATTTCCATCCAGATGTCAACATTAGTAGGCCCCTACAAAGTCCCACAGGTTTGTGTGTGTATTTGTCTATATACTAAAGAGAGTTGGGTGGCATTGAATGCATGATAGATTCAATCATATCTTCTTTATGATATTCAAGAGTTGCTTTTCACTATGTCCATTGTAGGTATCATGGCTGGGAACTGGGATACACATTAGGATGAGGGCATGTATCAAAATAGACATATTCTCTCTTAATTCCAACTGTATTGCTTTGGGGGCTTCTGCTACATGCTTGTGAAGGTGAGGAGATGCTCTGTATCCAATCAAAGGGTCTTCAGTAAAATAAGAGAGTATAGAACTGATGGAAAGCTCACATTTTGTCCATGATCTTAGAAAAATTATGTTCATGCTGAACAAAAGCCACATTCATGGAAATAATTCTGAAAGAGATGCTTTGCATCCATCAAAGAAAGGGACTAAATTACTTGGCATTTAATTCACATATTTTCTGGAGAACGTTTAAACAATGGGGATTGAGAGTTCATTGATCCAGAACATTTCTGCCCATAGCAATCTGATACTACTAAGGTAATCAGTGCTTGTAACACTGAAGTTTGTGTAAGGAAGTATATCCACCTTGCTATCAAGCAAACTCAAGATTTTTATAATGTGTGTTTCACCATGTACACTAATAAGAAAGGTGGTAAGGAAGTAGAGGAACTCAGGCACAAAACAGGTTATGTAGAAAGTAAACACACAGACAGTGAAAAGTGACGATGCACAACACACAGAGTATGAGGAATGGGGTGAAATAGAAATTTATGAATTTGATATGATATTGTTGCCATTACGAAAACTTGGTGGAATGAAACCCACAAATGGAATACACAGCTACAGGGATTTAAATTATTAAAAAGAAACAGACAAAATAAAATAGTAGGTGGAGTTGCACTATATATAAGAAATAAATAAATGCTTACACAAATCAAGCACAAGAATTATGAAAACTGTCTTGAATGTATTTGGATCAATATAAAAGGGGTGAAACGGCACTGCCGTAGGTATATACAACAGGCAACCCAACCAAGTAGAGAAAATAGATGAACTTTTTGCTAGTCATATATAGTATATAGTATATAGTATATAGTATACTTTATATAGTCATATAAAGTATATAGTAAGCACATCCAAATAGTAATGGGGGACTTTAACTACCCTGATATTAACTAGGAGACAAACTCTGCACCAAGTGGGAAATCAGACAAGTTCCTGACAAACCTAAAAGACAACTTTGAGTCTGCACCAAGTGGGAGACCAAACAGGTTTCTAACAAACCTAGCAGACAACTTTGACTCTCAAAAAGTAGAGAAGGGAACTAGGGCATCAGCCATACTGCACTCAATTCTCTCTAATAGAGATGAAATTATAGAATGCGTCCAAGCTACAGGAACCTTGGTGGGGGAGTGATCATGCAATATTGGAATTCAGCATTATGCAAGCACAATCAATAGAACAACTCAGAGTAGAATCTTGGATTTTAAAAGACCTAATCTCAATAAACATAGAGAGATCTTGGGTATGATTCCATAAAGAAGAACCCCTAAGGGGAAAACAACCCAAGCAGCTTGGCAAATTTTGAAAAGTGAGATTATGAAAGCCCAGTCAAGCACAATAGCAATGAAGATGAAAAATAACAGCTGCATTAAAGAAAACTCTCTGATAAATTGAAAGACAAAAAGGACAAATATAAAAAGTGTAAAGAGGAGCACATATCTAAGGCAGAATATCAACAAATAGCCTGAGCATGCAAAGATGAAGTGAGAAAAGCTCAGGCTCAAAACAAGCTAAGGCTTGTGGCAAAACTCAAAAGCAATAACAACAACAAAAAGCTTCTTTCAACATGAAAAAAACATTTTAAAAAGTCAAGGAAATGATTGATCCATTGGTGGAAGAAAGCGGTAAGAAGTTGACAAGCAACAGAGAGAAAGCAGAACTGCTTAACTTATTTTTTGCCCAAAAGGAGAAAAACAGTCCAACCTATTAAAAATACTACCACAAAGAGCTCAATAGTAATACAGAATCCACAGATACAATTTTCTACAAGATGAACATTTTTTTAAAAAAAATCCATGTTGTGAGTCCCACTATTACTTTACATACGTATAAATAATACTTCTTATATCCTGTTGGGTGTAAGATAGCAATAATATTTTCTAAATATGAAAAACAGCATAAAATACCAATCAATTATTGTTCCCTTAGTCAAATAGATATTGTGGCTAAAAACAAATGCTCAGTTCCTATTGAGTAGAGTTGATAGTTGCTCACGGAATAAATGACAAATAATTTCTTGATGAAGACTTATTTATTCATGTATTTATTAAACTTGCTTCCCACCTGTCTCACTGCAAAGTGAGTCTGAGCAGCTTATATTAAAAACCATAAAACTACAGAAAAACACATTTGTAATGGCACTAAAAATACAATAGAGATACAAATTATCAACTATACCTAAAACATGAAAGAGAGTAGGATGACCAGGTGGGAGGTGGGAATCTACTATTGATCAATCAACCACTTCTAACATGACACTCCCCCATTGGGGCCACAAGCCAGCTGACCAAGCTTCAGGCTCTTGCAGAAGCTCAGAAGAGTGGGAACTGACCTCACTTTTGGGGACAAGATGTTCCAAAGGGAGGAGCAATGGCAGAGAACATTCTTCTCCTGGTTCTGCAGCATGCCTCCTCTGCGGGCACAGATGGGGTTGGCCAATTCCTTTGGGGTGAGATGGTTCCTTAAACTTTTGAGTTTGACTAACCAACCACCTTCAATGTGTAGTCCTCAATGGAACTTAATTTACATAGAAGGAAGAATTCAGAGTGGTGCCCCAAGATTCTGTCTTAGGCCCAGTGTTCTTCAACATCTCTACAAAAGATCTAGATGAGGAAAAAGAAGGGGATTTCATCAAATTTCATCAAAGCTGGGGGAAATTGCTAACACTTTGGAAGATGGACTCAAGATTCAGAAGGATCTTGACAAACTTAAGCACTGGGCTCAATCCAATGGAATGCAATTTTCAATGGTGAGAAAAGTAAGGTCCTATTCCTAGACAAGAAATACTAAATGCCCAGTGATAGCATAGTTGATACCTGGCTGAGCAGTAGCAACTGTGAGGGAAATTGAGTTTTCCTCCTGGACCATGACTTAAATATAAGACACCAGTATGTTGCAGCTGCCTCCAAAACCATGGAGACCTAGGGTGCATCAATAGAGGAATTAAATCGATAAAGGAGAATATTTGTAGCTCAGTATTGAAATGAAGGTTTCTTTGAGCTTTCTGAATGTGATTATTTTCTTGCAGACGTTTCATGACCCAAACTAGGTAAGAATATCAGTGATAATAAGGAGTGTGAGGTATGTTCTGAATTTTATCTTCTAATGTCTTGCCCTGTAAGCACTGTTGGGAATGGCTTTGGAGTTTTTTTAGTTGAGCAGTTTACTGTTAGTTTGTTTGGCAGTTCTTTGAATGGAGTATTGTTTATTTCTTGATTGTTAATCTGATGTTAATCAACATCAATTAACATCATTATATTAAATCAACATCAATGAACATCATTAATTTTTGGTGCAACTTGAAAGCTATGGAAACTACAGACTCACAAAATTGTGTCTATTAGAATAGACAAAATTTAAACAAAAGATCTCTTCGGTCAGGGGTTGTCAACCTTTTGGACCTGAAGGACCACCAACTTCATAATTTTAAATCCTGGGGACCCTAATATGAATTTTGACTGATGGTGGCTTGCTGATGTTGATGGGGGGGGGGGAGAGAGAGAGAGCGAGAGAGAGAGAGAGAGAGAGAGAAAGAGAGAAAGAGAAAGCTGAGGTAATTTCCCGTTAGGAGAATGAGCGCATACAGGGAGACATATTGAGAGAAGTGTTTGAATAATACACACACTGCACACAGAGACACTGTCCAGTAAATGTCGGCTTTTAAGCCCATGTCACACTGAACCAATGGATGCAAAGAGGATGTAAAACGGACAAAAAACCTTGCCATCCGTTCGAAAACGTGATGTACTCACTGCCTCCGTTTTGCTTCCTCTCTATCCGTCCAGCATCCGTTTATTGACGTTTCATCCGCTCCGAAAGTTTTGGGCTGCCTAAAACTTTTGCGCGGAAAATGTATCCAGTTCGTCCATTCTGCATCCGCTACGCATCCGTTACGCATCCGCTATATCCGCTAGGTTTCCGCTACGCATCTTTGGAACTCCATCCACCTGTACGCAGGGAGGAAGCGGAACGGATGCAGAACGGATGCAGAACGGATGCCTAGCGGATGCAGAATGGAAACAAAGCGTTTAAAACGGAAAAAATGTTCGCAGAGGGGACCTATCTCGGATATTAAGGATGCCTAGAGGATGCCTAGAGGATGCCTAGAGGATGCCTAGCGGAAAACCTATACTGCCTATAAAAAGGGGGAGCAACTCACCTGCATCTCACTTTCAGAACAGCAGCCCAGCGGTGCAGACCTCTGCAGCCTTCATCTGCCTCTTCCTCTTCCACAGCATCCAGTCATGTCCACCGTGGATTGTAACAAAGTCCTTTCGGCAGCCACCATCGTTCTGCAACAGTGCGAAGCCATCTGCAGGCTCTGTGAACTCTACTGCGAGAAGAAAAGGAGCCACCCAAAAAGAGTCTGGATCCGAAGATGGTTTGCCAGAAGAGCAGAGGACGGACTGTACAACAAGCTGTTGGTGGAGCTCAGGAGCGAAGACACTCTGGCATTCCAGAACTTCATGAGGATGCCTCCAGCCATGTTTGACGAAGTTGTGCAGCGGCTGACACCCAGGTTGACCAAGGCAAACACCAGCTTCCGGCCCAGCCTGGAACCTGGGCTCAAAGTGGCACTCACTCTGCGCCACCTGGCCTCAGGGACCTCCTACAGGAGCATGCAGTACGGCTGGAGGGTGCCATCCAACACCATCAGCATTGTGGTCAGAGAAGTGGTGCAGGCCATCATCGAAGAATACAAGGAGGAGCTCCTCCAGTACCCCTCCACTGAAGAAGGATGGAAGAAAGTTGCAGAGCAGTGGTATCAGAAGTGGAACTTACCACACACCGTTGGAGTCATAGATGGCAAGCACGTGGCCTGCAAATCTCCAGCCAAGTCGGGGTCCACTTATTTCAACTCCAAGGGCTTCTTCAGCATCATCCTCTTCGCCATGGTCAATGCTGACTACAAGTTCATGTACATCGATGCTTCAGGCAATGGCTCATCTTCAGATGCCCAGGTATACAACGCCAGTCACCTCAAGGAGGAGCTGGAACGCAACCTCATCGTGAGCTTCCCAGATCCAGAACCCCTGCCCAATGACACACAAGATGTGCCCTACTTCATCGTGGGGGATGACGCCTTCTCCCTCATTACCTACCTCATGAAGCCCTACACCTCCAGACTCCTCACCCGTGAAGAGAGGATCTTCAACTACAGGCTGTCCAGGGCAAGGCAGGTGGTGGAGAACGCCTTTGGCATCCTGGCCAACAGGTTCCAGGTACTTCTCACCACCATGCAGCATTGCCCTGAGACCGTGAGGAGGATCATGGAAGCTTGCTCCATCCTGCACAATCTCATGCGCACCCACTACCCAGTCTTGCAGAACAGGCTCGTGGACCTCCAGCAAGGCAATGGGGACATGGACCCAAGGGCGAAATGGAGGCAAGGGCGAAACCTGATCGACACTGAGGATGTGCAAGGCCCCAACAGAGCCTCACATTAAGTGAAGAAGCAGCGCAACCTCCTGAGACAATGGTGCAACTCCCAGCTGGAGCAGTGGAGTGGCAAGACAGGATGGTAGATGCTTAATGGATGCTTCCTTCAGCCTGTCTCATAACACGGATGAGATTGGGCCATGTATGTTTGGTTGGCCTACAATGAACAGGGCGTTTAATAAAGAGTTGTGTTTATGTTGACATGTGTGGATAATTATTACATTATTATTGATAATAAAGGGCCGTAGGTGTGGCAACTGGGAGGGTGGACCATACAGTCCCACTATGCTTGCACTGGAGGTTTATCTATCCCACAGCTATTACACATCCCACAGGTATCCCTGCCCATCCCACAGCTATCTTAACCCATCCCACAAGCATGCAAAGGCTTAAACCATTTCTAAAAGTTTCCACCAAGACTTTATTAAAAAGAAGAAATGAAGCAAGTGTGTGAATCAAAACTAGACTTTATTAACAAGCTATAAGACAAAAATGAGTCTCTGGCACTCCTCTTGGTCGCTCAGTCTCAGGGGTGAAGGGTGCAGGTGCTGTGGAGGTGGCAAGCTGAAGTGCTTGTCATCAGCTCCTCCAGAAGGAGGAGCAGCAGAAGCCCCAGCCCCAGAAGAGCGAGCCCGTGCTGCAGAAGCCCCAGCAGAACCATAGTGAGGGCCAGTGGGCGGGATGGTAGCCCTGTCCCTCTTGCAAGGGCTGGCAGCAGATGGCTGAGGCTTGCTGTGCTTCCGCATGGTTGTGGGGTTGCTGGCTGGCAGGGAGGCCGGCAGGAGCCAAGGCTGGCAGGAAGGCTGGCAGGGAGGCTGGCACCAAGGGAGGCACCAAGGCTGGCAGGGAGGCATGCACCAAGGCTGGCAGGCAGGCAGGCAGGCAGGCAGGCACCAAGGCTGGAAGGAATGCTGGCAGGGAGGCAGGCACCAAGTCTGGCAGGAAGGCTGGCAGGCAGGCACCAAGACTGGCAGGCAGAGATGAACCAAGGCTGGCAGGAAGGCAGGCAGCAAGGCTTGCAGGCAGGCTGGCAGCAAGGCTGGCAGCAAGGCTAGCAGGCAGGCTGGCAGCAAGGCTGTTAGCAAGGCTGGCAGCAAGGCTGGCAGCAAGGCTGGCAGGCAGACATGCAGGCAGGGCAGGCAAGGCAGTCGATGTGTCTGGCAGCAGGTCTTTCCTCTGAATGGCGACCTGCTTCCGAGCTGCTTCCGTTATATCCGTGGGGCTGACGCAATGCATCCTCCCCGCATGCGCAATTAACGCCAGGCATCCATTAGGCTTCCGCTGTGCATCCGCTTCATCCGTTCGGCGTCTGCTCTGCATCCGCTGTATCCGTTCCACGTCTGCTTTGCTGAGGCCCCCCGGAAGCCTAGCGGTTGCGCCATCTGCTCCCATCCGCTTCCATCCGCTGGGCTTCCATTCCACATCCACTTTGCATCCACCCTGCGTCCTCCCCGCGTCCGTGTTATCCGCTCCGGTTATGCAAATTTTTGCCCCTTTTGAGAGCAGATAACAATGGATGGAACATTTTGCTCATCCACTGTGTCCTTTTTGCATCCATTGGGCAGTGTGACATGGGCTTTACTTCCATAAAGTTCCATAAATTACAGTTTTGCATTTTCTTAAAGATACAGTATTAAAATGTCTATCCTGGCTTATATATTTCCAACCCAAATAGCTGTTGGGTGACTTATATTCCTAACAGAGAGAGAGAGAGAGAAAGAGAGAGAGAGAGAGAGAGAGAAAAAAAAGAGAGAGAGAGAGAGAGAGGTGTGATCTAACCTCTCTCTCTCTCTCTCTCTCTAACACACACACACACACCAGAGGCAGGGGTGGGATTCAAATGTCTTAACAACTGGTTCTGTGGGTGTGGCCTAATTTGTAGGTGTGGCTTGGTGGTCACGTGACTGGCTGGGCATGGCTTGTATGTAAATATATTAATATTTATGTAAATATTTAATTTTTTTATTCAAAAAGAGCAACTTCTACCCAAAAGCAGGTAAAGCAGGCAGGCAGATTGAGTTGCTCACAGAATCACAGATTCAACAGAGATCTACCTTTCTGCCATCAACTACCTGAGTCTGCACTGAATTATAGAAGCTTCAGTCCTAAGGAAGGTTGGGATCTGCAGAGCCAAAGATCTAAAGATTAGTCAGAAAGCAAGACATCCAATGGTTTCCTGCTTTCTAGCTAATCTAAATCTCCCAGCACAGCAGAACAGCTGATGATTGGGGGAAAAGAAGGAAAAATAGCAACTTATCAGCAAGTTTGCCATGTAAGGAGTGAGTCGGTGGGGATGGTTACTGCGAGCCATGTGGGCGACGCAGATTTGTGTTCCCATGCAGCCTGGATTAATTGCTTGGGGGGGGGGTGCTCTGGGAGTGACATTTCTCTGCGGCCCACTAAAATTTTCTCTATGGCCCACTAGTTGGCGACCACTGTCTTAGCTTGTACAACTGACAAATCCTATAAGGAACTACGCCTCCTTGTTTCTTGTACAACTGGAGAAGAAAGTAAAACAATGGCTGTACAAAGAATCTGAAATATAGAAGCAGAAAATGATGTGCCAATCTTCCAAAATTAAATACGATATTGCCCTTTATTGGAACAATATATTTCAGTTAACATTTGCATATTTGTGTCGAACTGCATTACATTCTAGTGGTGATTGAGAAATATGATTTGCATTTTGATTGTTATTCTTTTTACTTAATTTGTTTCTTTTTATATAAAGTCTTAATATTCTTTATTTAATGTTTTAAACAATGGCCAATCAACAAATTATTCTAAAAGGTTTATCAAAACAAAGTTGGATTTATTAAAAATTCATATTTTGGAGATGCCTCCTTTATTGCTTTTCCAGATCAGTCATAGAATTGTTTCAGAGACTCTGAGCGATAAAAGTAAATTCCCTTTTTTCCACCGGATGCTCCTCAAGGAAGGGTTTCAGTATTCAGCAATTGTCCGAGTGCTCCTGCACTTCAGATGGACCTTGATTGGTCTCCTTGCTCCAGACACAGAGGAGGGAGAGAATTTCCTCAGGACTTTTCCTCCTTTGCTTGTCAGGAATGGAATTTGTGTCGTTATATCACAACAATTCTCAATGACTGGACTTCTAGCACCCTTGATGGATTCCAGTTTTTCTCAGTGGAAACAAGCCAATGTCTTTGTTCACTTCACAGAACGTATTATTGTTTCAAACACATTTCATATTTTTCATCTAACAATTGACATTTTGTCAGGACCCATTAGAGAGAAAATCTGGGTCACCACAGCTTTGGGAAACTATATAATGATTCATCTTGGATATCACAAATACATCCATAGTATTTGGAGCTTTGAATTTATGCAAATGATAAGCCCAAAATATGGTGCTTTTGAACCCTTTTCCTTTTTAGACTCCCAATATAAAGACAAGAATTTTCAGTGTTCTTTTTCAAAGCATGTGTTTTCTGTCAAAGGCCAGAAAAGATGCACCCAAAAAACTCCAGTGGAGACAGAAGACGTTTTGAACGGGAAGTTGGTTGAAAATAGTGACTCTGTTTACCTGGTCTTTATGATTCTGGCCCATGTGTTGAAGGCTGCATATTCACCCAGATCCTGGAGGAGAAGGAAGGAGGCCCAAGAGACACTGGAGGCTCCAAAGTTGCAGCCGTGGCAGGTATGGGGTCCCCACAAGGATCCAACAAACTTCCTCTGGAGATGGAATCTATTAGAGAAAGAAGGGAAACATATCAACCTTCTTGTGCTACGAAAGGCCAACAGATTTAAACAATCTAGTGCTGGGGCAGATAATTTACTAAGACGTTGGTAGCAGATATGTTTGATATGAAACATTTGCTGTTTGCCAATTTCTCACCACATATTAAGCATCCTGGTAAACCAGTCTCCTCAGCAGTGAAAGCAACTGAATCTGTCCACATACCATTAGATGGTTTTTTTTCTTCTGAAACTTTTTCTTTTCTTGGATTTATCCATGGTTCGGCTACTGGGTATCAAAAAACTCATTAAAGTGTCACACATTTGTGACACATATTTTGAGTGACAGGGATCCGCAGCAGAGTGATGAGAGAGACACATGCTGCCCTAGAGCCACAGGTTGCTGATCCCTGATCTAGTAGAACCCTCCACCCAAGCATAACCTACACCATTTTTAATAGATGGCAATCCAGTCTTTTCTTGAATGCTTCCAGTGATGAAGTTCCCACAACTTCTGAAGGTTGAACAAGGAGAGATTCAACCTAGAGATAGGGAGAAATTTTTTGATAGTGAGAAGAATCAACCAATGGAACAGATGTTGTTCCATTGGTTGGTAGTTCTCACAATCAGAAAAGTTCTCCTTTTTTCTAGGTTGAATCTCTCCTTCTTCAGTTTCCATCCATGGTTACTTGTCTGGCCTTCTGGTGCTTTGGAAAATAGTTTGACCCCTTCGTCATATCTTGGCAGTCCCTCAAATATTGGAAGAGTGCTATCATGTCCCCCCTGGTCCTTCTCTTCACTACACTAGCCATGCCCAGTTCCTGCAAACATTCAACATTAAGCATGTTTGCAATTTTAAAAAACTAGAAGAAAAAGTAACATATGAAAATACCAAGTGGGATAACAAACTAATATTTCTGCTTTTAAAATTCCTGGATGTTTTTATTCTAGTTCCATCCCTTTCTGGAGAAGAATGAGTTCTACAATCTTTCCCACTGGAATCTTTACATGGACCATGATGGAGAAATAGCAGCAGATGTGGATATTGAGTTCTTGGTGATTTCACCCGAGGGGGACTTGATGAAAAGGAAACTGGGGAGTGTTGAAAGACAGAGAGTTATTATTAACGAATTTGCTCTTTCATGGATAAATCTGCTCAACAAGGTGGATCAAATATTGTTATATTTTCTCTTTTTTCTAAAGATTATGACCCATTTCAAGTGAGTTAACTCTAATCTCCATGGTGGATGACCCTCACTGGGAATTGAATGTACACAAGAAAAAACTTTTTGTCAGATGGATTGTGGGGACTTCAATACTAATCACAAAAGTGTCTTCAGATGCCATGATATCCTTATGATGATGAAGTATAGTCATGACTGGATAGAGATCCTGTTGGGTCATGTGAGAAATAAGCCTCACCTTGTTCAGATTGAAGAATGTCTCTCTTGAAAGGTCACTGATATTCTTGTTGGTGCTGTGCACACCTAGGCCGCTGGGGGAGATGTGCGACTTTTCTCCATCCCGAGACATTGGCTGGGCTGGCTGCAGCCAATGCTCTACATTCTAATGAGCTCCAGGAGGAGGAAGGGATGCTATCTCCCCCACACTTAAATTTACGTGTGCTGTGTGAGCTGCTGCAAGAGCAGCAAGAAGGCCATAGAGGTGGTGGGAGCAGTAGCATCAGCCACAGCTGGCCCAGCAGTATCTTGGGGCAGAGAGAAAGATGCATGTCTCCCCATGAAAAGGCAAAGCACCAACAAGGGCTGGAAAAAGAGGCAGGTAGAGGGCAGCTTTGCTCCTACTCTAGAATGCAGAGTGAGTCTCCATCTGCCGCTGTCTCCCTTCTCTTCTCAGGGCAGGCAAGGAGTGAGTGGGAGGGGAGGGTGAGGGGTGGGGCCAGCCAGTGGTGGGTTCAGTTGACAGGAAAGCACAGCAGAGAGACAAAAGGGCTTCATTTATCTGGGAACCTGAAATTAAATTACTCTTGATTTAAATCATATGGTAAAAAGCATCAAAAGAAGAAGAAAGAACATCAGCAAAAACGAAAAACAAAAGGCCTAACCCTCACCTGTTTTGGGAAATGGTTCAAGAGGGAACAAACACAGGAGAGAGGGAGGTTGGGAGGGAGGGAGAGATGAGAGAGAGATATGAGAAAGAGAGAGAGGGAAGTAGAAAGAAAGGGAAGAGAGGGAGATGAGAGAGAAAGAGATATGAGAAAAATAGACAGTGAGAAAGAAAATGGGTGTATGCGCTGAACCTTTCCCCTTCAACTTCTGAAAGCTAGGTACTTCAAAAGGAATTCTATCTTGAAAGGAAGTGATCCAAGTACTAGTCAATGCAGAATCTAAGATGCTTCCTGGCATACAGTAATAGATAAAGGGAGTTAGAACCCCTCTCCTTATCCTGATGTGGATTTAGTCAAACAAAGAACCAACATGTTAATTCCCCCTCCCCTTTTCTGGGAACGTATCTTAGAAAAGTTTCCCAGGAAATATCTTTCAGAGCTGGAATTTTTATGTCCCTTCTCCTCTTGCTATCTCTCCAAGAGGTGACAAGTTTTTAGACATCTGGCTCCAGTCCTCCAGCTCTATATCATATGCAAGTTATACAGATTCAATATATGATTTCAGATATTCAGGTTCCATCAAAAAGGATTACTTGTACCAACTCTCTCCCCCTTCTTCTTCCATTGAAGAATGGCAGATACACAGATCTGACATATTGCTCTCCTCAAAAATTTGAGAAATCCACTTGGAAGACATAAAATATGCATTACATTTATAACTTAGGATGGTTTGTGAGGGTATTCCAGGTGGAATGCTGTAATAATGTGGGTCCTTTTACATGTTGTTTGGCTACCCACTCATTTTCTGAGGAAGAAAGGTGTTTCCAAGCTACTAAATATTGTGTGGATCCACAGTGAGTGCACGAATCAAGGATATCTTTAATTTCAAAATGTTGTTCTCCATATATCATAATGGGAGTTGGTTTGAAGTGATCTCAAGTTTGAGTAGGCTACAGTGAAATACTGGATGATCCTGTCTAAGTGTTTTGGGAAGTAGAAGCTCTACTGTAACAGGATTAATAATTCTGGAGATGGACTTCCAGTTTGTAGGGCTTTGGTGGCAGACAGGAATCCGCGATTGTGTGCGGTTTCTGCCTGGGCGTGCCACGGAGCTCCCCGAGCCAGCTGGCTTCGGGGCTAAGCCACCCTGTAGAGGTCGGTGAAGACGGGGGAGATTCCAGTAAGGTCAAGGAAAGCTGCATCTTTCCTCCCCAGCTGGCTAAACTCCTTTTCCCGAAGGCTATAGAGCGCCGGTCAGAAATGGCCACCTCAAAGAAGCCCTCATCCGGAAAAGAATGTGCAGGAGGAAGAAAGTGCTGAATTGAAAGTTTTGGCTGACCGGGATAAGAAACAACAATGAAGGCATCCTGGAACTCAAATTTTAAAAAAGGATACATCGCTCCCAAAGAAGATTAGGAAGCAGCGAATGAAAGTGAAAAGGGAAAAATAAATTTCACTCTCCTTCTTTACTTTGACAGCGAACAGAGATGAAAGAGAAATCAGAAAAATCTGCTTTGGCATTTAAGCTGGAAAATTTAATGCCATTTAAATGGCATAATAATATGCCATTTAATAAAGATTTATTTTTATATAATAGCCAGGGGATAATAAAGATTTCTAAATAGAAAAGGAAAGAAGGATTTTATTTTTTTTTTTGCTGGAAGTGGGAAGGGAGAGGAAGAGAATAAGAACAGGATTTGGAAGGAGGAGATAGCCTGGAACCTAAAGAATCTAAAATTAAATTTTAACAGGACTTCTAAAAGATACATTTTAACTGGAACTTTGTAACTAAATACTAACCCCAGGAAGAGAAAGTAGAAAAAGGAAGAAAGTGTCAAATGAAACAGCTTGTGTGTATTTGGATTGCTTGCTGACTTTGGGACTTTTGGAACTATATTTAAAGGATTAAAAATGCTTGGGTGGTTGTTTTAAAAGAAAAAAAACTCTACAATGGCATCACTTGTGGTTGAACTGAAAATAGAATTTAAAAAACTTAAAGAAGAGGAACAAGAAAGAAAGGGCTCTCTTGGTTCCATTTTTCAATTCTTAGAAATGACGATCTCTACCTACGAGAAATTACAAGAAAAGACTATGCAACAAGAAGATTGGGACAAAGAAGAAACCATTTTAAATGAACAAGTAACTCTACTTGGGGAAGAAAGGAGAAAGAGAATGGAGAATTTGAGACCTAAAAAAACAACCAAAAAAGGGGAAAATAAGGTGAAAAGTGGATATAATGTGAGAAAGCAACAGAAAAAGGGAATGCAGAAAAGGGAAATCGAAGTGGAGAGACAAGGAGGTAAAAAGGGCAGAGAGAAGAAGCAAAGGAGGAGGGAAGGGAAGAGAAGCTACAAGGGTGTGAAGCAAGATGTAAAGAAACAGGACTTATTTAGAGATAATGGGTAAAAATTTAATTGAAAAAGTGATTCTGCAAAGGTACATATGATTGTATTGTTATATTTGTATTTAGAAATAATGTTAGAAATTGGAAACAATGTATGATTTCATGAAACATTTGTGAATAAAATAAATGGAATGAATTAAATGAGAGAATTAATTTAGAAAGGAATGGGAACATTTTAATGACATAATGTTTTAAAATGCAAGTGAAGTGGGTGGGAAGTAATTATGGAACGTTTATAAGCATTCCCATAGAAGCATGATACCTACTTGAAAAGTAATGTGTTAAATGTTTAAAATTTAAATGAATATTAACATTAATGATAGAATTGAATTAGTATAGATTGTTGTTTTAATTATATTATATATTTTTCTTTTTCTTTTTAAAAAGTAGCGTGTAGCTTTATTGTACTATGCAGAATCCGAATGGAGGTTATGTTCTATATTAAGTGTTATAATTTTAGGGGAAAGATATAAAGGCATCATACTCCAATCAATGACCACAGGAGGAATTTTGTTTAATGAGAAAAGATAATAGACAGCTGAAATAGGACAGACAAAGAATATAAATATAATGATCTGATTTGAGATGAAACAAATAAAAATAAAATTAAAAAAGTTAAAAGAGGGGAGAAGCTATATAGAAAATGTAGAATGGTAATAAGATATGGAATGGTATATAAAAATGAGCATGAATTTGGATTGGTGTCTGTACAAAGAGATGTAACCCCGGGATCAGGCTGCTTTTAGAAAAGAGGTTTTATGTTTTCATGTTTTGTGTTGTATTTGTTTATGTTTGTTTCTAAAAATCAATAAAATTTTCTTCAAAAAAAAAATAATAATTCTGGAGATGGAAAATGGACCAATGAATTTAGGTCCCAGTTTCTTAGAGGGTTGCAATGATTTTAGGAATTTTGTAGACATATATACGCGGTCCCCAACTTTGAATGGTTTAGGATCACAATGTTTTTTGTCCACCTGAGCTTTAAAATCTGCTCTAGCCTCTTGTAAGGCTAGTCTGACCACAAGCCAAGTGGCTTGCAAATTATTTATCCATTCCTTAAGGGAGGGAATTTCAGGTTCCTTGGTAGGTAGCTCTGGCATGGAGTTGAATTCTTGGCCTGAGGCTACCTGGGATGGGGTGAAACCAATGTTGCTGTGGACCAAGTTATTGTATGCTACCTCTGCAAAAGAAAGGTCAGTCCAATTGTCCTGTTGGTAATTAATAAAGCATCTTAAATATTGTTCAAATACATTATTAGATCATTCTGCTCCTCTGTTAGTCTGGGGGTGATTGGAAGATGACAACCACTGGATGGAACCTAATAGGTTTAAAAATGCCTGCCAAAATGTGAATGTGAATTGTACACCCTTGTCTGAGATAAACCATTGGGGAGCTCCATGAAGGCAATAAATGTGTATTAAAAACATCTTTGCCAATGTTTTGGCTGTTGGGGTTTTTTGCCATAGTACGAAATGAACCTGTTTTGAAAAAAGATGTTACAACCCAAATGACAGTATTTCCTGCACTTTCAGGGAGCTCCACTATAAAGTCCAAAGAGATCTACTTCCATGGTGCTGAAGGTTCCCTTTATCTATCACTGTATGCCTGGAAGCATCTTATATTCTGCTTTATGTAAGAGCTGGACTTTGCCCCTTCAACCAAAAAGAATGAACTTCTGAAAGCTACGTACTTCAAAAGGAATTCTTTATTGAAAGGAAGTTATCTAGGTACCAGTTAAAGCAGAATCTAAGAAGCTTCCAGGCATAGAATAATAGATAAAGGGAGTTAGAACCCCTTCCCTTATTCTGATGTGGATTTAGCCAAACAAAAAACCAACATGTTAATCCCCCCCTTTTTTTCTGGAATGTATCTTAGAAAAGTTTCTCAGGGAGAATCTTTCAAAGCTGGAATTTTTATGGTCCCTTCTCCTCTTGCTATCTCTCCAAGAGGTGACAAGTTTCTAGACATCTGGCTCCAGTCCTCCAGTTGTATATCATGTGCAAGTTATACAGATTCAATATAAGATTTAAGACATTCAGGTTACATCAAAAAGGATTACTTGTCGTCGTCCCCCTTCTTCCATTGAAGAATGTAGATACACAGATACACAGATCTGACAGAGGGAAAGATAAGAGAGAGGAGATGAGAGAGAAAGAGAGAGGGAGAAAGAGGGAGAGATGAGACAGAGAAAGAGAGAGGAGAAAGAGAGAGAGGAGAGGGGGAGAAAGTGGGAGAGAAAGAGAGGAGAGGGGGGAGAGTGAAAGAGAGAGGGAGAGAGGGAGAGAGAGAGAGAGAGAGAGAGAGAGAGAGAGAGAGAGAGAGAGAGAGATTCCTTTAAAAGAAAATACCAGGACCCATAAAACCTGGGTAGGCATGGCTAGGGGTGTCATGTGACTAGGTGGGAATGAATGATTTCGAGTTGGCCATGCTCACTCAGGTTTTGTGGCTCCCAGTGTTTTCTTTTCCATGGGAAAAGGGTCCAAATGGCTCTTTGAGTGTTTAAGATGACAGACCCCTGAACTTGGCAGTCAGCTTTTGTCTTAGTTGAAAGTCATGTGAATTGAGGAAAGAAACACACAAATAAAGAAAGCTCTATTTTTTAAGAATTTCCCCCCTTTATATCTTAATTGGGGGATGGTTTTGGACTCCTTTAAAGGGAACAGATTTCCCTCCTTTAAAGGGAAACAGATTTGCAATATTTTATATATTCCTATACAGATCCTATTGGTCCAAACTTCCTTTCTTCTTTAGAGGTGTATTTTATTTAATAATTCTAACAAAATAAATAATAATAAATCTTTACAATAATTTCTTTTCCAAAATTTTATTCATCATACTGTCCTTCTAAATCATAAAAATCAAAAGTTAGGAGGAGGAACAAAACTGCTTGTCACTTAAGGCTGAAACCTCTTCAATTCCATCACTCCACTCCCTCTTAAGTAGAGAAATCCTTTATTTCAATGTTAGATGCCAAAAGCAAAACAGTATGAGTAAATGAACTATCTGCCAGTGTTTATCTCTCCTAAATCAGTTTGGAATGAGTCAAAGATTTCATATTTATCTAAGTGAAGCCTGGGAACTATGTGACTATTGTAAAAATCTACATCGATTTTTATGTATGCTTTATATTTTCTTTGATGTATCTTCTTTTTCTGCTTAGTCTCTGCCTCAGTCGCAATGTGTGGAAAGTTGTCATCCTGGATTTGTCAAGCGGAAGCGAGAAGGAGAGCCTGCTTGCTGCTATGACTGTATTCCTTGTCCTGAGGGGACCATCTCCATTCATGAAGGTAGGGGACACAAAGGAAAAGGACAGGAGTTTTGGAAGTGGATTCATCTGAAACACTGACTCTAAACCGCTTAGAGATGGCAGTAAAAACAATGTGAAATGATTTATAAGTCTAAGCGCTATTGCTATTATCTTCAAATTATACAATTTATAATTTAGAGGGAGGAATAGCCAGAAAACCTTGAGGCCTAGGAAGAGATAGCAGGTGTAGCAGATTGGACAAGCTTCTCTAATGCCAGAAAAAAAAAAAACATTCTGCTTTCTAGTTTGGATTCCAGATTATTTGCAGCACTAACTTTTTTTCTAGGTAATTACATTTCAAAAGACAGGCATCCAGCGTCAAGTAGATTAAGAAGTGCCATCTATTAGGATTCAGGAAATGTGTCTAGAAAGATTAATTGATTCAGTATCTATCTCTAATAATATACATTCTGCAAATGACAGAAGAAGTCATTCAGGTTCCAGGACTTCTTCCAATTTCATAAACTACAAAAATATTGCTGTTTTTTCACAAAATTTTATTCTTCTTACCTTCTTTCTGTGGAGATTTTAAGAAATATTTCTCAGAAAAGGTGAAAGTACAGATGTTGCCTTTTGTTTTACTCAGATACAGAAAAATGCAACAAGTGTCCAGATGAAAAATATCCTAATGAGGACAGAATCCAATGTATCCTCAAAGTTATATCCTACCTTTCTTATGAAGAATATCTGGGAGTCATTCTGGTCTCTTTTACCCTATTCTTGTTTTTAGCCACAGGCCTTGTTTTAATCATATTCATTAAACATCTAGAAACTCCCATTGTGAAAGCCAACAACCGAGACCTCTCTTACATCCTCCTGGTCTCCCTGCTGCTTTGTTTCTTGTCTCCTTTTCTCTTCATTGGGCAACCAAGGGAAGCCACTTGCCTTCTCCGACAAACAGTTTTCAGCATTGTCTTCTCAGTTGCTGTTTCTTCTCTCTTGGCCAAAACCACCACAGTGGTGCTGGCTTTCCTGGCAACAAAACCAGGAAACCGAGCAAAGAGATGGTTGGGGAAGAGCTTGGCCAACTCCATCATCCTTTCCTGTTCTAGTGTCCAAATTATTATTTGCTCCATCTGGCTTGGAGTTTCTCCCCCATTCCGTGACTCAGACTTTCATTCCCAGCCTGGAGAGATCATCCTGCAATGCAATGAAGGTTCTGTTTTCATGTTCTACATCACCCTCAGCTACATGGGCTTCCTGGCTGCCATTTGCTTCATGGTGGCATTCCTGGCCAGGAATCTCCCTGGAGCCTTCAATGAAGCTAAGTTGATTACCTTCAGCATGCTAGTGTTCTGCAATGTCTGGGTCTCCTTCCTGCCCACCTACCTGAGCACCAAGGGGAAATACATGGTGGCTGTGCAGGTCTTCTCCATCTTGGCCTCCAGTGCTGGGCTGCTTGGCTGCGTCTTCATCCCCAAGTGCTACTTTATCATTCTGAGGCCAGACTTGAATACAAAGGAGCATCTTACAGCCAGAAGAAATGTATAAATGTGAACCAGAGGAATTTCCACTCTCAACACATTCCATCAGACCAAGCATAGATATTGTTAGAAGCTGTCCCCTGAAGCTGTTGCCCCAGGGGGCAACAATTTTGAGCTGATATCACAAAGTGCAATTGGAAGATTGAACTGTACAGATTGAACTGTAAATATTGAATTGTAAAGTCATGGAATCAATTATTAACCAATCTGTTAAGCCTGGGTTCCCCAACCAGGTTTAGGTAGACAAGCTTAACAGAATGTGCAGCGTTAGTCAGATAGGCACACAGATAAATGAGTG
>BLBF01016050.1:0-57830 GCA_015471245.1 Laticauda colubrina
CACCCGCCTTGCCCTGGACAGCCTGTAGTTGAAGATCCTCTCTTCACGGGTGAGGTATTTGGAGGTGTAGGGCTTCATGAGGTAGGTTCTGAGGGAGAAGGCGTCATCCCCCACGATGAAGTAGGGCACATCTTGCGTGTCGTTGGGCAGGGGGTCTGGATCTGGGAAGCCCACGATGAGGTTGCGTTCCAGCCCCTCCTAAAGGTGACTGGCGTTGTATACCTGGGCATCTGAAGATGAGCCGTTGCCTGAAGCATCGATGTACATGAACTTGTAGTCAGCATCGACCATGTCGAAGAGGATGATGCTGAAGAAGCCCTTGTAGTTGTGATAAGAGGACCCTCAGTTGGCTGGCGCTTTGCAGGCCACGTGCTTGCCATCGATGGCTCCAACGGTGTGGGGGAAGTTCCACCTATGATACCACTGCTCTGTAACTTTCTTCCATCCTTCTTCAGTGGAGGGGCACTGGAGGAGCTCCTCCTTGTATTCTTCGATGATGGCCTGCACCACTTCTCTGACCACAATGCTGATGGTGTTGTGTGGCACCCTCCAGCCGTACTGCATACTCCTGTAGGTGATCCCTGAGGCCAGGTGGCGCAGAGTGAGTGCCACCTTAAGCCCAGGTTCCAGGCTGGGCTGAAAGCTGGTGTTTTCCTTGGTCAACCTGGGTGTCTGCCGCTGCACAACTTCATCAAACATGGCTGGAGGCATCCTCATGAAGTTCTGGAATGCCCGAGTGTCTTCGCTCCTGAGCTCCACCATCAGCTTGTTGTACAGTCCGTACTCTGCTCTTCTGGTGAACCATCTTCATACCCAGACGCTTCTTGGCTGCCTCTTTTTCTTCCCGTAGTAGAGTTCACAGAGCCTGTAGATGGCTTCGCACTGTTGCAGAAGGATGGTGGCTGCCAAAAGGACTTTGTTACAATCCACGGTGGACATGACTGGACGCTGTGGAAGAGGAAGAGTCAGATGAAGGCTGCAGAGGTCTGCACAGCAGGGCTGCTGTTCTGAAAGTGAGATGCAGGCGAGTTGCTCCCCCTTTTTATAGGCAGTATAGGTGTCCCTTTGTATCCTCTAGGCATCCTCTAGGCATCCTCTAGACATCCTTAATATCTGAGATAGGTCCCCTCTGCGAAGGTTTTTTCCGTTTTAAATGCTTTGTTTCCGTGCTGCATCCGTTCCGCGTCCGTTCTGCTTCCTCCCTGCGTCCGAGCGGATGCGAGTTGTGCGGATGCGGAACGGATGCCTAGCGGATATAGTGGATGCGTAACGGATGCAGAACGGATGCCTAGCAGATGCCTAGCGGATGCAGAACGGACGAATTGGATACATTCTCCGCGCAAAAGTTTTGAGCAGCTCAAAACTTTCTGAGCGGATGAAACGTCCATAAACGGATGCTGGACAGATAGAGAGGAAGCAAAACGGAGGCAGTGAGTACAGAACGGATACATCATGTTAACCAACGGATGGCAAGCTTTTTTGTCCGTTTTACATCCTCTTTGCATCCGTTGGTGCAGTGTGACAGGGACTTTAAGTAAAGCTGGCTTCCTCATTGACTTTGCTTGTCAGAAGTTTGGAAAAGATGATCATATTACCCCAGGACACTGCAAATGTTATTAATGAGAGTCAAATAACAGAAAGCCAGAGTTGAAGGGACCTTGTAAGTCATCTAGTCCAACCCCCTACCCAAGCGGGAGACCCTACTCCATTTCTGACAAATGGCAGTCCAATCTCTTCTTGAAAGTCCCAAGTGATGGCACTCACAACTTTCGAGGGCAAGGTGTTCCATCGGTTGATTGTTCTCACTGTCAGAAAGTTTCTTCCTATTTCCAGGTTAAATCTCTCCTAGTTCAGTTTCCATCTATTATTCCTTGTCTGGCCTTCAGGTGATTTAGAAAATAGCTTGACCCCTTCCTCCCTGTGGCAGCCCCTCAAATATTGGAAGAGTCAGTTGCCAAGTGTCATGACTGTGAGGATGCTGTAATGGTTGTAAGTGAAAAATGTCACAAGCCACTTTTTTCAATTTAGCTTGTGTCCCTTTTTGTTTAGCCTGTGTGAACAAAATCAGTCATGTTGCTACCATATGCTGAGTGTCGTTGTAACTTTGAACAGTCATTAAATGAACTGTTGTAAGTCTAGGACTATCTGTAAGATACTATCCTGCTTACACATGTGAACTGCATCATTACCAGATCCAAGAGTTCCATTCTCCCTAATTCATGTGAATTGCTTAAGTGCTCTTATAAGGAAACATTCACAGCAAGCCAAATTGATCCTGAGCTAGGCAACAGAGGCAGGGATCAATCAGGAGCAAATGATTCAGTAAACCAAATGGTTTATATTCACTGACCATGTCTCAAAGGTAGTATAGCTACTATGCTAACCTAGAGAAGGATAAATAATGACACTCAGATGGGTTTATTACAACCATTGAAACCATTCCATTGTCATGCAGTATCATTTGCACAGTGTCTGCCTTTTTTAAAATCTTGTTTTTGAAATGATGTGGGTCAATGGTATATAAGCCGTGGTTCTGCTTTTGTTCAGGTCTGCTCAGCAAGCTGCCAATGTTTTGTTGGGAGCTTGATGTACATTGCAGTTGTTTGCATACTTAATCGATTTATGTTGTGCCTTTAAGGTGATACGGTTGTTTTAAGTGAGCCAGGTTTTGCCCACCACATTTTGGTGCCAGGACTCATTGTCTATCTGAGTAACAACTTTTGGTTGTTCTCTAAAATACAGAACAAAAGAGCTGTCAGTTGGCAAGCCATTTAATCTGACACAAAGTATCTTGTCATAACTTTGGCGGTTGTGTGCCTGGATCAAAGATCTGTAATTCTTAAGCATTCTATTTGGCAAAAAGGTTCTTTGATTCATAGTTGATCACATATAAATTTAAGGGTTTCTTGACACAACAGACTTTATATGTTGTATTGTTATGTTGTGCATACTAATTCTAACACAACCAGAAAAAAAAAAAAAAACAGCCTGAAACTGGATGCGGCTGTTACAGAACCAAGAGACGGGTGGAAAATCTATCTCTTATCTAAGAAAGAAAACTTTTAAAGTAATTGTGACACATTCTGCCCCAAATCTGGCAATGATACAGATTGGATTCATGTTGCCTTAAAGCAATTGCTTCATTTCTGTGTAAATTACCAGCAAGATGATTGGCCTGATGTATTGCAGATGGCCAAATTCACAAATGACAATATGCTGACATGTAGCCATTCAGACATTATTTGATTACCAACCATACATGTTGTCATCTTGTGCCTCATCCTGCTTTGTATCTAATGTCTTACATTTTCTATAGGAATTTCAGGCAACCTGCTGGATTTTTTTGTTCAAAACTTCAAAGAAATGTACTGCTGATCATGACAGTCAAGAACAGTTCTCATTGCTATTAGGGCTTTTTACTTAGTTCTTACCACCTTACAGATGCATTTCCAAGAAACCAAATTCCAAATGTATTACAAATAATTCCCTCAACACTGTTCAACTATTTACAAAGTGTACATTACTATTACTGTTGATCTTCTCACCACTCCTTATCACTCATCCCGTCCCACTTGACTGTTTCCTAGTATGATTTGATTGTTGATTGTACCCTATGACTATCATTAAGTGTTGTACGTTACGATTCTTGATTCTTAACTAATGTACCTTTTCTTTATGTATAGTGAGAGTATTTACACCAAGACAATTTCCTTGTGTGTCCAATCACACTTGGCCAATAAAGTATTATGTTCTGTTCTGTTCTGTTCTGTTCCCTGTATTAGCACAAATCAAACCTGTTGTTGTTCACCCTTTCATTGCTTCCTGAATATATTCTTGTCCCTTTACCCTCTGTCCAATCTTCTCAGTCTCAGTTATATGGAGGATAAATCTGTGGATTGTTGAGACTGGAGGACCAGACTGGAACATCTAGTTCATTGGAAGATGTAAACAGAGGCACAAACAGATTCTGGGATGCAGCAAAGGATATCCAGCATGGGGCCTTCTTCAATGGTTCCATTTGCCATATCCACAGAAAGTAAAATCTCCTAACTGGCCTCGCAATCTTGCCATATCACTTACTTACTCTTGTTCTGTCAATGGACAGAAAAACAAGCATTCAAGGATACAAGAGCACTTTATTGTGGAAAAATTAATAACGTTATTACAAAAGAATCCAGACAACTGCAACTGTATTTCGGATATAGGTTCTATTATTATGAAGTCAAGTTTTAAATTCTTATGCCTTTATTTCCTGCCTTGCAGGGCAATTACCTTAAACCTACTCTTTTGGGCGCAAGGGATAATTTCCGTCTGTCTTGCTTTGTTAACACACTAACACACAGCAGTTGATCCACTCATAATAATCCTGTTGGTAAAGGTAAAGGTTCCCCCACATATGCGTGCTAGTTGTTTCTGGTTCTTGGGGGCGATGCTCATCTCTGTTTCTAAGCCAAAGAGCCAGCGCTGTCAAATGTGACAATAATAGGACAAAACCAAACCATATGACATATTGTTCCAATTTCTGAATAGTATTTCCAACAAGATGATTGAAACCAATCCATATTCTTTGAGGTGTCCCATGTTCGTAAAGCCATTTTTATGTTGTATTAACTTCATTGTCATTTTACATTGTTTCAGTCTCCCTTGGTTTTCCAGGAGAGAAACTTTCAAGATTGTTATTCTATAATTTTTCTCTTACTGTGTGTTTACTGCATGTGCACACTGAGAAGCACAAGGTGTTCTGCACGTGCTTCTCTCTGGATCCCATGACCAGAAAAGAAGGGTGCTAAGAATGGGGAAGACAGCAGAATCTTAAGCAGCTAACCAACTATCTCTCCCAATGGTTGTTGCATTGGAGGCAATCTTTCCTTTTGCTGTTATGTTTTACTTTACAGCCTTGTCCTGATTTGGCCCGTTTTTAACTCAATCTTACTTTTCCAATTTCTCCCCTTAGTCCAAAGTTAGTCCTATTTGGGCTCAGCTGTAAAATCATCTATAATAGCTGTTTGAATCCGCTTTGGAGCATTAAGTTGCTAATGGGTGAACAAACAAAATTCTGAATCCCTTTACATAATTTCCTTTTGTGGAGCCATGAGCATTTTAGTAGAGACAGAATGCTGTGTGGAAACTGGAGGACGAAGATCGAAAAGTGAAAAGGGGGAAAAGAAAAAGAATGAAATCAACTTGAATCTAAAGTATTCTTAACATTTTTGAACTCCCTTGTTTAATCATAAACATTCTGTGTTGTAAAGAAGGAAGGTTCAAAATTTCAAAGAAACATTTCCTTTGATTCAGTATTTCAAGCACTCCTTCAGTGAAACACCACTAAATGGTACTATAGCAACGATGCTGCACGGTATTAGCATAGCCATTTTGTTGGCATTCAGTTAATGTCTACACACATTACGCTTGTGCATAGAAGTTATAACTATTGAAGCAAACAGGAATGAACTGTCTCCATTCATTGGAGCCACTGAGGAAGAGAACCTGGTTCACTATGTTGTGGGGCGGGGACACTCAGCAAGCAGAACTGAGTAGATCAGAAAGGTACCACTTCATACAATTCTACCCTAACTTATAATATTTCTGTTGTTAAATTGTACAATACATATCTACTGTATAGTGCAGTCTTGGTGTGATGTTGGGGGTTTTCAATTCAATGTGTGGAGTGTAAAGGATGTATATGTTTATTTTTATGGTCATGATGTGCACTAAAGATGGTGTTTGATTTTGTTGCACAAGGTGCACTAACAATAAAATAAACTAAATATTAAATACAAAATAGTTAATGTATTTTTCTTTATTACCTGTGTAATAAATTGCAGATAAACTGAGAGTAAGGAAGGTTGGCAGTTTGAGACTCAAGCACCACATAAGGAAGTGAGCTCTAGTTTTTGCCTCAGCTTCTGCCAACCTAGTAGTTCAAAAACATGCAAATAAATAAATAGGTATCACTTCAGTCAGAAGGTAACGGCATTCTGTTCACCTTAATGTATAGTCACGCTAGCCACATGATCACAGAAGAATCTTCAGGCAATTCTGGCTCCTTTGGCTCGGAAAGGGAGATGAGCAGTACCCCATAGAGTTGGACATGACTGGTCTTTTTTTTTTAAAGAATTAGCTTCTTGAATCAGGTTTTCTTAGCAACATCAAAATAGATGCTCTGACTTAAAGCTAAGGAAGGATGCTGTTCCTTTGAAACAACAAAGAACTAATTATTCAATTAAAACAAAAACTAAAGTAGCATTTGTACAACTATTGTGCCAGTGTGCCTATTTTGTAAGTTAGAATAGAATAGAATACTTTATTGGCCAAGTGTGATTGGACACACAAGGAATTTGTGTTGGTGTAAATACTCTCAGTATACATAAAGAAAAGGTACATTCATTAAGAATCAATCATAACGTACAACACTGAATGATAGTCATAGGGTACAATCAATAATCAAATCATACTAGGAAACAGTCAATATAAATCGTGAGGATACAAGCAATGAAGTTACAGTCATAAATGGAAGGGGATGGGTAATAAGGAATGATGAGAAGATTAACAGTAATAGTAGTGTACACTTTGTAAGTAGTTGAACAGTGTTGAGAGAATTATTTGTTTAGCAGAGTGATGGCTTTCGGGAAAAAACTGTTCTTGTGTCTAGTTGTTCTGGTGTGCAGTGCTCTATAGCGTTGTTTTGAGGGAAGGAGTTGAAACAGTTTATGTCCATGATGTGAGGTTGAAGACTTTTGAAAAAATTAAAAGGTAAATGAACAATTGCAGTAGTTGAAAAATAAAGGAAAACATGCTTCACATAACCTGTGGGCAAAAACTAGACTAGAATCCTCTGGGACATTAAAGGTGGAACAGAAGTGTTGGCAGAAGAGGTGGGAAAAAGTTAATGGCTAGAACTCCATGCTCTTTCTAGCTGTTATTGGGTCATCTGGAAGAAAATAAGTTATTGATTTGTTGAGGAAGTAGAGTCATGGTACCAGACATTATAGCAAAACAGAGCTGGGGATGGGCTAGCAAGTGAATCTCCTGGAGGGACATTAGACAGCTTAGGACAGAAAACATAGCTTTAAAATATAAAATATAAGGGTGCATTTGTAGTGGGTGGAGATTTATTCATTTTGTCACTCAAAATATTGTAGGTAATCCATATTAGTGATGAGGAAAGGATAAAGCGCAGATCCGGCCCTAGTTCTTTTTAGTATTTTGAGGGCACTTCATTCCTGTTCCACATTGTAATCCTCTGAATGTATCTCTGTGTTTCTGAAAATGTGCAAACTGAGACTTTGTAACTCAATCAGCTAAAATGTAAACAGATTCCCCCCCTTCCTTGCTATTTGGAGATAACAGTTTTCAGAAGCTGAGCTGGAGGCTGTTGTGAACAAATATTAAACACAACTAGTAACAAAATGTTGTTAGCTGTTCAACTTTTAGGTTTAATTAGAGCTGTCATATGTATCTAAGCACATGTGACTCTACCAGGTGAATCATTGTATGCTGTTATTCACAAGGCTTCTGGAATATGGCTGAAAATGCACTTCTCTGTAGATGCTCAGTACTAGAACACCCCATTAACACTTTCTTGTCATTTATGTGTGAGGTGAAGAGAATATTGTCCTAGACATCTGAGCCAATCACTTGCCTAATCAGACGTAAACCCTATTAGACACATCATTTAAAATAAACAATGATTTGGTATTTAGTATGATATGGAAATAAGAAACAGTAAAGAGCCTTTTCTGTAATCTGCATATTTATCATATTCATAGGAAAGAGTTTAACACTAATACCAGTATGTAAGTTCAGGATTAGAGCAACATGACCTTCAGAAATTGGTATCTAAAACATTTTTATGGGGAAAATATAAATCTGATTTTTTAAAAATCTGATAAAAATAATAAAGTATTCTTGGCAAAAAAAAATTCCATGTTTTATGATTCAGGACAACTAAAGTTTATAGTGTAATTTAGTTAGACTTTTTTACATTACTTGGTTATAAATGTTTTCTGAGTTTGCATTTAGAGTGTGTAACTAAAGAATAGTTTGTTATAAATGATGTTTTAAAGAGAAAAGTGGACTTTGGTCAATTTATATGAGGATGCTTTTTCTATGCAGCACCATTGCCACATGGCAATGTGTTTCAAAAAATCATAGAAGGTTCATTTAAAATTTTGAGTTAAACATCCAAGCGTAACACAGCAATCCAAATTAAAGCATCCTAGACAAATGGCTGTTTAACCTTTGTTCAAACAGACCCAATGAAAGCTAGACTGTTTTTATTAAGTTTTTTGCAACATTCAATTGAATGTACCTTTGTGTAGCTTCAGGCATCATTTTTTGAACCAAGTTACCGCAAATGGGCTAACTTACAATATTCATCCATAATCAGAGACCTATGGCTCCCATGGGATTGTAATTTGGCACCTTTGTGATTACCTCAATTATATTACACTGCCATGCCCCCACCCAGAGATTCAGTAGACCAGTACTTCCCTAGACTATGAAGGCCAGGGACCTGGACTGTGCAAGTAGTGTGCTCATGTAGCACAACTCCACTTGCATGAGTGTAGCTGTACGCGCTGGCCCACTTCTCACACACCCGGTTCTGAATAGGACATGGCCCAGGGATTGGGAACCCCTGCACTATTGACTGTCAAAGTGTGGTTACCTGTGGCCAAGTCAGGAGAAAGTCAGAAATTGATACTGCTCCCTTTGCTTTTCTGTGTTTCCAGTTAGGAAAGGAAATATCTCTAAAATTACTGAATTGGGGGGGGGGGGGCGGCGGCATGTCACAGATTATCTAGTACAATACAAAAACAGAAACAAAAGGCAATTACTGGGGACAACCCCCCCCCCCCAACTCAGAGCATAATAGAACTTCTGTGCTCCCAACTGAATATATTGTTATGTGGTATACCCTGTTTGGTAAACGTGCAGATATGCACGTTTAAAAAACTCCAAAGATTCACTTATTAGAGTTTTAGTTGTGTCAGTGTAGGTTTCGGAAGGTGTGCCTTGACCAAAGATCGGCTACATTTTGAAAATGCAAAAACTGCCTGTATTCTTCAGTGCTTCGTTGTATTTACTAATATATACAGTTTGCTTTAGTCCAATTTTTTTCCCTCCCTAAGAGCTTAAATTATTTAATGTACAGTATGTATTCCATTTCAGTTAATGCTTTCTTTTTAAGGAACGTGAAAAAAGAAAACATGAAAGGATACTAAGCGAAGAGCTTGTTGCTGCTGTAACTTACCTCAATCAGTTTTTACCTCCTGAACATGCTATTGTATACATCCCTTGGGATATGGCCAAATATACAAAGAGGTATGTGAGGTTGTGAGTATGTTTATAGAGTATATGAGCAAATATAGCTTACTCAAAAATGCATTTCTTTAGTGGAATTAAGCATGTACTTATGCTAGCTGTAGTACACTATATTAATAAAAAAATAACCATTGTTGTCTAATTTTATATAATTGTTATATATTAGCATACTTGAAATACCCTGTTCTGATTGGTCCACGAATACTCAAAGATGATTGGTGCTTTTAAGTGACGGTGATTGGTTAACAATTGCCGGCCTGTGATTGGCCCACCTAACAGCAGGAGATTCAAGGAGCCGTCATTGGCCGTGAGCAGCCTCTTTAAAATAGGCTGCCACGGCTCCGCAGTCAGACTGATTCCAGGAACCAAATAAAGAGCTGAAAGTCACACTAGTCTCCAGTCTCCTTTTTCCCTGCGATCTAACACTGGCGACAAGGATGGGATTCTGAGACAAGGAGACCAGTTGAGCACGTGGCAATGAGAACCGAGCAAGACGAAATGGCCAGCACCAACTCGCCACCCACACCGTTCAACCCAGCTATGGAGGACTGGGAATCGTACATCGACAGATTCTTCATATTCCTTGAGAGCAATGACCTACAGAGAATCTCCAACAACAGAAAAAGAGCCGTGTTCCTGACACACTGTGGGCCCGCAGTGTTCAAGATGGCCAAAACATTGGCCAAGCCTGAGGATGTAAAGCAGATGGCCTGGCCAGATTTGGAAAAAATACTGAAGGCTCATTATGCACTGACCGCCTCCAGCCTTATTCAGAGACATGAATTTTACAAACGGGACCAGAGAGAAAGTGAGAGCATCAGAGATTTCGTAGCGGGTCTAACGGACATTGGGGGGGCATGCGAGTTCCTCAACATGGATGAAGCCATGAGGGACCGCGTGGTCCTAGGTCTGAGAGACCTCACCTTGCAGAGCCGGCTGCTAACCCGACCAAATATCACAGTCACTGAGGCAATCGCTGAGGCCACGGCAGCCAAAGCCACCAAAAAATCAACAGACATGATGCGGCAAATGAATACAGAAAACCAAAAAACACCGGCAGAGACAAGCCAACCCCGGGAGAAGAAACCAGAGGGCAACCACAAGACCACCACGCACCACGAGGACATTGAGTCTGTGTCTGAAACCGACGACGAGGAAGAGGAAATACACAGACTTCAATCGGAATGAAACAGACATGAGAGGAGAGAACGTAAGTCGGGGTTCCAGTGCGCCGGATGCGGAGGAGACCACCTCCGTTCCGAGTGCCATTTCCTAGACGCGGTTTGCTGGCACTGCGAGAGATGGGGACACATAGCAAGGGTCTGCCGGAACCGAAAGAGCTACAGCCCCAGACGAAGAGACAGCACCCCCTCCAGAACGAAAGAAAGACAGGCAGGGGGCCATTGGAGCTGAGAAAACAGAAGCAAATGGCCCAACAAAACTTACAGAAAGGAAGAGACACACCAGACTATAACCATCGGGCACTCAAGCGCAACCGATGCCCGGAAGGTACATGTGGAAGTCAACATTGAAGGCCAGCCATGCGAGATAGAAGTGGACTCTGGCTCATACCTATCTATGGTATCATGGAACACACTTAAGAGACTGATACTGAGTATACAAAGAACGGAGCTGGAGAGCCAAAAACTGACCCTCAAAGACTACCAAGGGAACAGGATCCCCGTAGTCAGACTTGGACACTACCAAGTTAAATTCAAGAAGCACACAGAAATTCTGCCATTAACCATCATAGACTGGGATCTCCCAAGCCTACTGGGACTCGAATGGTTCGAGCCCCTGAGAGGTACCGGAATCAACAGCGTCACCGAAACAGACTCGGAGGAGAGCCTGATAAGAGATTTCCAGGACTTGTTTGATGGAAAACCAGGCAAGTACCGAGGGTACCCCATCTCATTTAATTTGAATCTGACCATAGCCCCAATCAGATTAAAGGCAAGGTGAGTTCCTTTCACATTAAAACTGAAGATCGATGAACAATTGAATAAACTCATTGCACAGGGGGTATTGGAACCAATAGACCACACAAAGTGGGAAACCCCAATTGTGACCCCAATTAAGCCAGATGGGTCCATGAGAATCTGCGGAGACTACAAGGCCATCCTAAACCACGCACTACAACAAAGTGCATACCCCGTTCCCGTAGTGCAACATCTGTTACATTCATTGGGGGGAGGCAAGGTCTTCACAAAGCTGGACCTTGCACAAGCGAACCAGCAATTGCCAGTCATCCCCGAAACAGCAGAGGCACAAACAATCGTGACTCACAGGGGTATTCAGATGCAAAAGACTGAAATTTGGAGTCAGCGTAGCCCCAGGGGTATTCCAAAGCTTGATGGAGTGTTTGTTACAAGGGATAAAAGGGGTGGTCCCATACTTTGATGATGTGCTGATATCAGCCAATGATAAAAGCGACATTTGGAAAAGCGATAAAAGAAGCTCCCAGGCCCCAAAACAAAACAGACTGATAAGCATTTTTGGGACTCATTAATTTTTATAATGTGTTTCTGCCACAGAAGGCAATGACGGTGGAACCACTACACAGATTACTGGATAAGACAGCTACCTGGACCTGTGGATGAAGAGAAGAGGCCGCATTCCAGAAAATAAAAGATTTGCTGACATCTGAATCTGTGTTAATCCAATATAGTGAAACACTGCCACTGACAGTTACCTGCGACGCATCACCGTTCGTCGTTGGAGCCGTACTCAGCCACACGCTATCAGACGGGAGAGAAGCGCCGATCGCCTTCTATTCCAAAACACTGTCCAAAGCAGAAAGGAACTACAGCCAGTTGGACAGAAAGGCGTTAGCAGCGATATCCGGGGTCAAATGGTTCTATGAATATCTCTACGGTAGAGATATTACCTTTACACTAATCACTGATCACAAACCACTCTTGGGAATACTCACAGGAAACAAGGCCACCCCAAACATACTCTCTTCATGAATGATGAGGTGGTCCGAGTTCCTTGCCACATACAATTACAAATTCACTGGCCAGGGAAGGACATTTCACACGCCGACGCCCTGAGCCGTACTCCCCTTCCGGAACTTGGAAGTGACCCAGCACCTACCACATCCATGCTACAAATTGAAACATTACCAAACCTACCCATAACCTCAGCGGACATTGCAAAAGAAACCCCAAGAGACAAAAAGATGGCGTGTGTTTTAAACTGGGTAGGAAAAGGGTGGCCGGAAAACGAGACAGACGAGACTTTTAAGCCATTCTGGAATAGACAGACTGAACTCTCAATGTTAAAAGGTTGTATACTATGGGGGGATTGAGTAGTCATACCGGAACTATTACAAGAACAAGTACTGGATATTTTGCATGAAGGACACCCGGGTATTGTACGAATGAAATCCCTGGCCAGGAGTTATGTATGGTGGCCAGGGATGGATAAGGATATTGGGAGATGGGTGGAAACGTGCATGAAATGCCAACGATCCAGACCTACACCCCCTGCTGCATCTGTCCTTGACTGGGAAACACCCAGGGGACCCTGGTCGAGAATACACATAGATTTTGCAGGGCCCACAAAAGGACAGACATTTTTAATAACAGTAGATGCTTACTCAAATTGGTTGGAAGTAAGCGTCATGACCTCCACAACAACAGAAGCCATCATCAGACAGCTGAGGAAACTTTTCGCAACACATGGGTTACCGGGCCGAGTAGTTTTAGACAACGGACCGCAGTTCGCGGCATTGACATTTGAAAAGTTCCTCGCTGAGCACGGCATAAGGCATGCTTTGACAGTGCTGGGTCGGATGGCTACAAATGGGCGGGCGGAACGCATAGTCCGGTATACTAAAGAGACTATAGAGAAACTAGACACGGGGGACATAAAAGAAAAAAATCTACAAAATGCTCACTATACAACACATCACACCTAACTCCACAACAAATAAAAGCCCAGCAGAACTATTGATGGGCAGAAAATTAAGATCGCACCTGGATAGATTACACCCCACCTACAGCCCTGAAAAACCAGCAGACTTCTCTAGCAAACACCGCACATTTGGAACAGGGGACCTAGTATACACAAAAAATTTCACGGAGCGCCCACTGTGGGTACCGGCAAAAATAACCCAAGTAACAGGATCCTGGTCATACAGACTAGAAACAGAGGACGGAAGAAGCTGGAGGAGACACATAGATCAACTGAGATCACGAACATTAGAAAGAAACACTAACACACCCAGATACGAAGGAAAAGAACACACACACACGCCAGAACCACAGCAAACATTAAACAGTAACAATTTTAATCAGACCAGAGAGGGGGGAGACCCCTCAAACATGAATAAGAGGGGAGGGGGAGACCCTACATTAGCCCAAGAAATACCGCAACAAAACCTAACAACATACCGCCAACCAAATTCTCAAGTCTCAGAAAGAAACCAAAATTACTTACCTGGAGGTGACTTCAGTAGAGAGGAACAGGCAATGCAAAAACATCAAGAAGCCACTCCAGGAAGGGAGCAGCCGAGCTGACTCTACCAGCCCAGCCAGGCCAGGCGGGAGCGGCATGGCTGACTCCACCTTCCAGGAGGTTCCACGAAGAGGAATAGCAATCTCATCCGAACCAGCCGAAGACAACAATGCAATTGAGCTGCGCAGGTCAAGTAGACATCATAAAAGCCCCGCCTACTTATGTGACTATGTAACGTACGTTGGGCGAAACCAAGTGGGGAGGGGTGTTACATATTAGCATACTTGGAATACCCTGTTCTGATTGGTCCACTAATACTCAAAGATGATTGGTGCTTTTAAGCGATGGTGATTGATTGGTCAACAATTGCCGGCCCATGATTGGCCCGCCTAACAGCGGGAGATTCAAGGAGCCGTCATTGGCTGCAAGCCGCAAACAGCCTCTATAAAATAGGCTGCCGCGGCTCCGCAATCAGACTGATTCCAGGAACCAAATAAAGAGCTGAAAGTCACACTGGTCTCCAGTCTCTTTTTCCCCACGATCTAACAATAATGGTATAAAGAAAGATTTTAGAAGACAAGGGGAAGAGGCATAGCCAAGGGTGCAATCAGACAAGGGACAGCTTAGCCACTAAAGGAATGTGGTTGTGGTAAACCTCTCAGAAGGGACCTTCACTAGTTTTTTGGACTGTAAAGGCAACAGGCAGAAATATACATTTAGACTTGCAAAATTATGTTATTAACCTTACAGTAAAATAGAATTAGCCCATTTGGTCATGTTTCCTATTTGGATCACCTCATTAAGCTTAATACTGGCAGATGTTGGGCAGTGCATCTAGAAAAAAAGTTTTTCCAATTTTGGAACATACAAAAGAACACCAACAGTCCACTGCTAATCTAACCCCTGGCCTATCTAGTCCAGCAGTCACTGCTTACAATGGCCAATCAGTTGCACACGGAAACCTAGTAGTGTCCTAACAGATGTCCTTCAGATGCAATTGCGCTGCCATCAATAGCCATTGATCCCCAGAAATCACATCAATTGAGCCAAGCCTTTTTTGAAACATCCAAGCTGTTAGCCCATATCACATCTTACGATAGCAAATTCCAAAACTCATTTAAGCATTGTGTAAAAAACTATTTCGTTTGTCTGTCCTTTTTCAGGATTCAATTTCATTGGGTGAAGTCTTGTTCCAGTATCTTAGGAAGGAAAAAATAGCTTGTCTTTGTTCATTTTATCCATACCAGGCACAATTTTGTACTCTTGTATTGTGTCTTCTCTCATTTGTCACAGTAAAGTCTCAAATGTCACAATATTTCCTCTTAGGGTAGCTGCTCCAGCCCTTCGATCATCTTAGTTGCCCTCCTGTGTATCTTCTCTAGCTCTACTGTATCTAGAATTGCACACAGTGTTTCAGATGCAGTCACATCATTGATTTATATAAGGGCATTGTGATATTGGCACCTCTATTTTCAATATTGTTTCTTATTATCAATAATATGCTACTGGTCTTTTTTTACAGTGGATGCACACTGTGTTGTTAACTGCATTTAATTATTTACTGAAAAAAGAAGCAGTTTAAAGGCCTTTAAAAAACTTATGAAGTCAGGATCCAAACATAGAACTCTATAAAACTACATCAGTTATATTTAGAGGGATTCTGGTGGTTTTTAACCTCTTATGACTCTTTCCAGAGCAGTTTGTGACATTTAGTTTTACCATATTTTATATACAATAGGACTGTAGTAGGTAGACTTGTCTGATTTAAATCAGACAATGAAAACTAAGTTATTCTTGCATTTTGAAAGTTCTTTACTTTTGACTCGCTAAAGATATTTTCAACAAAAGGAAAAAAAATGTACTTTTTACTTTTATTCCCACTTAGCAAGCTGTGTAATGTCCTTGATCGATTGAATGTGATTGCTGAAAATGTAGTGAAGAAAACTGGCTTCTTTGTAAATCGGCCTGATTCCTTCTGCAACATTTTGCGACCAGATGAAAAGTATGTATTAGATAGGCCAGAGTGCTAGATATTATTTGTAATTGCTTGTTAAGTACATTTCTAAACATATTTATTGTTTAGTTCACTAATAGTACATTAATATCAAGACATGCCTCAAATACAAAATTACGGTTCATGTGTTTTCATACCAAATAGAGAGGACTTGTAAATTTATTCATCATATACCGGTGTTGTATGCAATGGTGAGTAAATCTCAAAATAGTGTATAACCTGACATAAAAAATAAGACATATCAATGTATTGAAACATAGTTGAAATTGTTATTATTATGGTACAATTTGGCATTTTTATCCACCTGTCAAATCCTTCCCAAAGACCTGATACATTGTTGTTTGATGATGTTAAAGGTATTATCACAGGGTGTAAACTTTTTCAAGTAAAACTTCTGTTTGCAGTTTACTGATGGTGATTTTGTCAATGCCAATGGTTGTTTAAATGATGTTTTGGAATTGCATCTGCCAATTACTATTTGGTGGCTCAGTAGCTGAGTTTGGCAGTCAGAAAGTCGGCAGTTCAGCAGTTCAAATCCCTAGCACCATATAATGGAATGAGATCCTGTTACTTGTCCCAGCTTCTGCCAACCTAGCAGTTCGAAAGCACGTAAAAAATGCAAGTATAAAAATAGGGACCACTTTGGTGGGAAGGTAAATGCACCTTCAGCATTTAGTCATGCCGGCCACATGACTATGATGATGTCTTTGGACAGCGCTGGCTCTTCAGCTTAGAAACGGAGATGAGCACTGCCTCCTAGTGCCGGAAATGACTAGCACGTGGGGGAACCTTTACCTTACTACTATTTGTACTATTTTTGCTTTCTTTTGCCTTAGTCATTCTACTTTTGTTTGCAGATCTTTGTAGTTTTTCTCCAGTTGTTTCTCTTCTCTTCTGCTGACATCAGGTACAATATCCACTATACAAACTTGTTTGTTTTTCTTATCAACAATTGGTAAGTCTAAGGTGTTAGGCAGTAGGTGCTTTTCTGTTTGAATTCTGAAGCGTACTTTAGCTTCTTCATTTTTATTATTTACTTTATTAAATTGCCTCTTCAGTTCTTGCAAGAAATACAGAAACTATTTCTTGCAGATATTCCAATGCAGCATTGTTGCTACTTTGTCATGCCGTTGTTTGTAGTCAGTCTGTAATCTTGTAGCAGCTAACTAGGTGATGCACTGTTTCTTCAATTTCCTTGTGGGGGTGGCATTTACTGTCTGTTGCTGTTTTCTGAATTCTGGCTTTGAATGCATTTCTTGTGCAGCCAGAATTAACCCCTCTCGCTTTCTTTGATTTTCTTGCCCTTAGCCATTGCCAATTTTGTTGTTATCTACCTTGCCTGCTGTTTTTTTTTTAAGGAAGTAGCATGCAATATACTTTGACTTGTTATGTCTCTTTTCTATTCCTTATTTGATCTTTCTTATAGACCAGTTTGGTCTCTCAATTTCCAGCTTCAAAAACTAAGAAAGATATCTTGAGATTTTTCTGAGCAGTTTCTTTTATTGTTCCTCACCTATAGGCAGAAATCTTGCAAACCTAAAGCAGGCCATTAAACATTATACCCTGAGAACTAGGAAGGAGCCGTCTTAACTCTCTTTTTCTACATAATCTTATTTTGATCCTCTAGTATGTACTCCCTCCCTCCTGGCAATCTGGATTACATTTCACCACACTCCAGAATTAAGTGAGTCTTCATGGTGCATCTTCAAACTTCAGTGCATCTTCAGAACTTCTTCTAATGTACTTTTTTCCTCTTCAATCATCTGGTATACTTGCAACATTCCTCACCCACTGATTTTCCTTAGGAAATAGAGTCTGCCAACATCACTGCATGGATGGTGTCATTCATTGTCATTTTTCTAGTCTTCCTATCTAGGGCTTTCAGTTCTACTTGAACTGAATCCACTATTTCAGCTGTGTATCTGATGACTGGGATTGCCTTGTTAATTGTTAGTTGTTAATTGCCTTGATGGTATTTCCTTCAGAGAATATTGGACTTTGAGATCTTTTTCACTCTTTTGATGTATTCACTTCTAACCTTATTCTTGACTTCAGCATGCTTGATGTTTTCAGCCTGAAGAATGTCTGCTGTTTACATGAACAGTGTTGAGAGATTCTACTTCAGGTGATATTTTTCCATACAGGTTCAGATAGTCCATGTAAGGCAGGTGGCATCGTCTGGCAGATATTTTTGATGTTTGAAAGCCATGGCCTGATTTGCTCAGTATTGTTGACAGAAGAATCAGGGCAATGACAAACAGCAGTGATGATATTGTTATCATTTAAATGTATATGCTGCCTAACTTCAAAGACTCTGGATGGTTACAAATGAATAGAATAGAATGCAAAGTTGGTAGGAACCTTGGAGGTCTTCTAGTCCAACCCCCTGTTCAGGCAGGAAACCCTGCACCATTTCAGATAAGTGGTTGCCCAATCTCTTCTTTAAAACTTTCAATGTTGGAGCATTCAAAAATTCTGGAGGCAAGTTGTTGCATTCATCAATTGTTCTGTCAGGAAATTTCTCCTTAGTTTTAGGTTGCTTCTCTCCTTGATTAGTTTCCATCCATTGCTTCCTGTCTTGCTCTTGGGTGCTTTGGAGAATAGCTTCAGGTGCTTTGGAAAATAGCTAAAATGTTAAAACAGGGAAAAAAATGCAGTGACAGACAAAAAGATGTCAAGGATGACAGAAAAAACTCAGACATGAACAAAAAGAAACAAATCCATACAATCCAAAGTGAGTTTCAGTCACCCTCATTAAAGGCCTGGGTGAAGAAGCAGGTTTTCAAGGCCCTTTGAAACAGCAGCAGGATGGGGGTCAACCAGATCTCCATAGCAATTTCATTCCAGAATCAATCTTAGAACCAAATTTGAATGCAGAGTTTTATAAGAAATGTTTACTTTCCCCATTCCTAATTGATAGAAACCTGTTCATTTAACTGAACATATGTAACTCTGAACTGGTTTACTTTAGAAAAAGAATTTGGACAAGACAGATGAAAGTAGTAAGAGAGCACGTGCCTTTTTTCCTTGTTAAATAGCAATTAAAAGAGTTGAAATCCAAATACAGATGACACCAGACTAGAGAAGTACATGTCTCACCCACAGAATACATTGTTGTGTACCTGAACACTAGTATACTTTTGGTCATCTCTTTTTAAAACTGGTTCAGAGTAGTATTTACATTGTTCATTATATATGCAGACATTGTAGGAATCTTTAAAACAAAACAAAATAATTTATTTTATCAAATTTATCAAAAGGACTATTGATTTTTCATTACAATTCATGAATTTATTTGGGAATGTTACACAGTTATTGATCAAGTGCATAGAATTCCTTAATGCCTTAATTAATTAATTAATTAATTAATTAATCCTTAATGCCTTAATTCCTTAATATATCTTCATGCATTATTCAATAGTGCCATTAATATTAAAGAATAATATTTAATATTAACAGTCACTTCATTTATTATGGGATGTATTATGAGATGGTCTTGGGAACTATTTATCTTAAGGTTTGAGCTTTCTCTTACCTGCAAAACTTATAGCATCATCTACATGTTAATGTCATTTCCCAGTAATTATGCAGAAAGTGTTTTCCCTGGATGGAAGCACGATAAGAAGTCTCAGCTCTTGGAGTTGGCAGAAAAATATCTGTTTAATAATAGAATCAGTCTTTCAAAATTTTCATCCTTTATGTTCTACATCAAAGGTGTCAAACTGGCGGCCCACAAGCTTGATGCATCATGCACAAGCCATGCCCACCCCAGCTCTGTGAAGGGAAAAAACTTTGCGATAACATCATGTGATACCATGAATTTGACACCCATGTTCTACATGAAAGGATATCCCTGCAATTCCTTTCCCAAAAGTTCAATATTTGCAACATATTAGCTAATAATTGTTAGTTTTCCAGCAGCCCAGTATTTTAAACAGAATTGTAGAATATTCATGAACCTTCATATTTTTTGAAAATTAGAATCTAGCATGGTGTACTAGGCCAGAGAAGAATGCCTGCTGTTTAAGGAAAGGAATGCTAAATAAATCATAACATTGTTGCTGGATGGAGTAAGGAAATAAAGCTTAAGGATTTTAAATATTGTTTTAATTGCAACATATAAGAAGAGCACTATTTAGCAATAATAAAATTAAACCAAAAGCATCCAGAAATGTAAAATGAATTTTTACAAAGTAAAGTAGACAACAAAGAAAGAAATTCTACTTTATACATCAAACTTATAGTTACTTATTGGTTTACAAAAATATAATATCATACAATTATTAAATACAAAATACTATTGTAAAATATAAAATCTATGCCAACAAAGAATGTATTATATCAGCCTTTGATTAGTAGAAAATAATGACTTTTTCAGGACTGATAAATTCCTTATTTCCAAAAATAATGTTACACTTCCAATTACTCAATTATTTTTTTACCAACTCCTTACCTCCTCATCCTATCCCACACAGTACTACCATAATTCTTCCTAGTTAGATATCAACATTTTGACATATAATTAACTCACATTAATTTCTTTAGCATTTAAACCTTTCCCTGGATAACTATTTGCATACAGTAAACAGTAAACTATCATTCCCCCAAAATGTCAACAATTCACAAGACCATATCATGAATAGGGGTACAGTGGTTCACATGGTTAAGGACGCTAGGTTAGCAAGCTTACATTCCAGATCCGAATGCTGCTTGTCCCATTACTCCAGCTCCTTGACAGGGACATGAAAGGATGTCCCCAGTCAATAGTGATGTCATCAGCTAATTATTTCAATCCTGAAGCACCATACAAAGTCCCTCCAACACAAGTGGAACAGAGTCATTTCAATGAGTGAACTCTTAATTTTTTTACAGAGAAAATCTGATGTCTATGATACAATAGACATGGAAGGCCAGAGAGCTCCCTGAAGAGAGTGGGGCAAACTTTTGGCCCATTTTGTGGGAGGGATTAAAGAATAAGAGGCAAAATATGTTTATTAAGTCTTCCAAAGGCACATATTATCCCTTAATACACACTAATTTTTTCTGATTTTGAATATGTTCAGGGTAGCTTGGCCCCTTAAATATCCCAGTTCCCAACGAATTCCCCCAAATTTTGTTTCTTTCTGCTTTGTTGATAGAGAGTTAATCTGCTATACAAGGAGAATACTTCATCAAAATTCCTTCTTAAGAACTTAAAGTTTGAACAAGATTTTTATATAGAGAAAACTGTATCTTATAAAGCACTTGTATCTCTATCCTATAGATGGAATGAACTAGGAGGATTTGTAGTTCCCAGTGGCCGTTTGCAGGTAAATGAAATGAAGTTTTAAAAAAATTGTTGTTACAGGACTATAGCTCAGAATTCTCAGATGGGCAAGCTATACTTATCACTAAGGAAAGCAGTCTTTTGGGGAATTGTGAATTTATATAAAAGTGATGTTTCTAGTTTATATTCATAAAAGCATTTTAAAAATGCTACACTATACGTAGATAATAAGCATATCTCATAGCAAGAAACTCATAATACAAATATTTGATTATCTGATCAATCTTAAGGAATTTGGAAATCTATGAAAAATCTTACTTGGTTACAGCCAATATAGTTAATCTTGGATCAGAAAAAGAAAGCACAGCATTATCCATAAGCAGAATTTTCCCTCCATGAATAGATGCTTGTGGACAAATGTGCAGCTTTGAAGATTATGTTCTGTGGTTTGAGAGCAAAAAAAAATTCAATTCCTACCCCGAAGGAGACTTTGGCATTACTGATGTGTTTGGAGCTAATTACAGACTCTGCATTTATGAAAATGATTTTTCAGACAGGAGTTCTTCGAACCAATTGTGTGGACTGTTTAGATCGCACAAATACAGCCCAGTTTATGGTTGGAAAATGTGCTTTAGCCTACCAACTTTATTCCTTGGGATTGATTGACAAACCTAATCTTCTATTTGACACAGATGCTGTTAGGTAGGTAAGACTTTCCTTCTGCAAGATTTAGTAAATGCACCCATTTGTTTTACACTCTTTTTTAAACTTCTGTTTCTACACCTCATTTCACAATAACTTGAATATTTTAGCATATTTAAATACAGTTTTGTTTATCTGGCAGCTGAAAAATCTTTTTCTATTCCCAAAGCATGGATGGATAGATGGATTTATTTATTTATTGCGGAAACATCTTTGCTGTTCCAATTTAATTACTCTAAAGCAGTTTTTGTATGGTTCTAGTTGACTTTAAATTGGCATGTAATCTTTCTCAAATCTTTTTGGTAAAAATTAGAGTGAGCCTGATGAAATTGGAGAGATTCTTCAGTTCCTGCAAGGTTGAATGACAAATGATAATGGATATTGGTTATGAGAAAGATTAAATTAAAATGCCAGTTGATTGTTATTCTTTTTAGTAGAGAAAAAAATAAACAGTACTAATAATGAAAAATAATCTGTTTGCAACAAGGTTCTCTAATTGAATACCCAAGAAAAATATTTTTATGTTTGGCTTTTAATGCTCTCCTCTATGCTTTGTTTTTGGGAAATGCTTACAGATTGAAAGATCAGCTGCCCATATGGATCAGGGGAATCAGACAGTAATGTGTGCTTTTACAAAGTTTGCATTATAGCGATGTCCATGAATGTGTCCATTTTAGTTAGGATTTCAGTTGAGCTAGCTACAGCTTGTCAATGTTTTGTTTTAGCTGATAATTGCTGAGCAGGAACAACAGACAAAGCAAATGTCTGTATGGGAGCTTTGCTATTGGCCATATGAGGTCAATATCAATTTTCCTTGCTTTGCTTTGAGTCATAGTTTCACATCTGTATTGTCTGGATATAATGGAAATTTGTAATTTGTACTCTATGTTAGTGATAAAGCCCTAAATTTACTGCATGGCAATATATTTCTGCCTGCTCAAGAAATAGCTAATGGTTTCTCATTTGTATCTGTTCCACTAAGATGCAATTCTAAACTATGTTACTCTTACTGCTTTAGATTATTTGAAGAATTGTATGAAGATCATGGGGATACGTTGTCTCTCCAATATGGTGGCTCTCAACTGGTTCATAGAGTAAAAACCTACAGAAAAATAGCCCCATGGACACAGCATTCTAAAGATATTATGCAAACTCTTTCAAGATATTATAGCAATGCTTTTTCAGGTATTGAATTGAATTCTGTGTTTGAAGTGTTTTTTTTCATATAATTTAAGAGGCACTTTAGATATATTTTTTCTAATTAATAAAAATAGATAGCAGTCAGGTTTGACAAAGAATAAAAGCAGCATGGATGTTGAGGTAATACCCCGTTAAGAGAATGAGCGCATACAGGGAGACGAATTTGAGAGTAGTATTTGAATAATACACACACAGATACATTGTACAGTAAATGTAGGTTTTTACTTCCAGAAACTTTCAAACAAAGTTCAAGATCAGCAATCCAAAGTCATTCACAGTTAAATCAGTCAGTTTTCAGTCTAGGGATAATCCAATAGCAAAGTCCAGTGTCAAAAACAGTTCAGTATCAGACTTATATCAAATCCAGGAATATCAAGTCAATACAGGAAAAATGGAGGAACAGCAAAACTCTCCAACAGAAGTAAATAGAGAGACTCACTGAAGTACACTCTCTTCTGAGACTAAGACAACCCAGGTTTCTGGCTCCATCTTATGGCCATTTGAGAAACCACATCCAATTACAGTTTTAGGATTCTCTTAAAGAGACAGTTTTAAATGTCCATCCTGGTTTATATATTTCCAACCCAAATACCTGTTAGGTGACTAAAGCCCATGTCACACTGGCCAATGGATGCAAAAAGGACACAGCGGACGAGCAAAATGTTCCATCCGTTGTTACCCACTCTCAAAAGGGGCAAAAATTTGCATAACCAGAGCGGATAACACGGACGCGGGGAGGACGCAGGGCGGATGCAAAGCGGATGCGGAACGGAAGCCTAGCGGATGCAAGTGGATGGGAGCGGATGGTGCAACCGCAGGGCTTCCAGGGGGCCTCAGCAAAGCGGACGCGGAACGGATACAGCGGATGCAGAATGGACGCTGAACGGATGAAGTGGATGCACAGCGGATGCACAGCGGAAACCTAGTGGACACCTGGCGTTAATTGCGCATGCGGGGGGGATGCATTGCGTCCGCCCCGCGGATATAACGGAAGCAGCTCGGAAGCAGGTCGCCATTCAGAGGAAAGACCTGCTGCCAGACGGATTGGCTGCCTTGCCTGCCCTGCCTGCATGTCTGCCTGCAAGCCTTGCTGCCAGCCTCCCTGCCAGCCAGCAACCCCACAACCATGCGGAAGCACAGCAAGCCTCACCCATCTGCTGCCAGCCCTGGCAAGAGGGACAGGGCTACCATCCCGCCCCCTGGCCCTCACTCTGGTTCTGCTGGGGCTTCTGCAGCACGGGCTCGCTCTTCTGGGGCTGGGGCTTCTGCTTCTGGAGGAGCTGATGACAAGCACTCCAGCACCAGCCACCTCCACAACACATGGACCCTTCACCCCTGAGACTGAGCGACCAAGAGGAGTGCCAGAGACTCATTTCTGTTTTATAGCTTCTTGTTAATAAAGTCTATTTTTGATTCACACACTTGCTTCATTTCTTTTTTTTAATAAAGTCTTGGTGGAAACTTTTAGAAATGGTTTAAGCCTTTGCATGCTTGTGGGATGGGTAAGGATAGCTTTGGGATGGGTTAGGATACCTGTGAGATGGGTAATAGCTGTGGGATGGGTTAGGATAGCAGTGGGATTGATAAACCTCCAGTGCAAGCATAGTGGGACTGTATGGTCCACCCTCCCAGGTGCCACACCTATGGCCCTTTATTATCAATAATAATGTAATAATTATCAACGCATGTCAACATAAACACAACTCTTTATTAAACGCCCTGTTCATTGTAGGCCAACCAAACATACATGGCCCAATCTCATCAGTGTGATGAGACAGGCTGAAGGAAGCATCTATTAAGCATCTACCATCCTGTCTTGCCACTCCACTGCTCCAGCTGGGGAGTTGCACCAGTGTTTCAGGAGGTTGCGCTGCTTCTTCGCTTCATGTGAGGCTCTGTTGGGGCCTTGCACACATCCTCAATGTTAATCAGGTTTCGCCCTTGCCTCCATTCCCCAGGCTCCATGTCCCCATTGCCTTGCTGGAGGTCCACGAGCCTGTTCTGCAAGACTGGGTAGCGGGTGCGCATGAGATTGTGCAGGATGTAGCAAGCTTCCATGATCCTCCTCACAGTCTCTGGGCAATGCTGCATGGTGGTGAGAAGTACCTGGAACCTGTTGGCCAGGATGCCAAAGGCGTTCTCCACCACCCGCGTTGCCCTGGACAGCCTGTAGTTGAAGATCCTCTCTTCACGGGGGAGGAGTCTGGAACTGTAGGGCTTCATGAGGTAGGTTGTGAGGGAGAAGGCGTCATCCCCCACGATGAAGTAGGGCACATCTTGCATGTCGTTGGGCAGGGGTTCTGGATCTGGGAAACCCACGATGAGGTTGCCTTCCAGCTCCTCCTTGAGGTGACTGGCGTTGTATACCTGGGCATCTGAAGATGAGCTGTTGCCTGAAGCATCGATGTACATGAACTTGTAGTCAGCATCGACCATGTCGAAGAGGATGATGCTGAAGAAGCCCTTGTAGTTGAAATAAGTGGACCCCGACTTGGCTGGCGCTTTGCAGGCCACGTGCTTGCCACCTATGGCTCCAACGGTGTGGGGGAAGTTCCACTTCTGATAACACTGCTCTGCAACTTTCTTCCATCCTTCTTCAGTGGAGGGGCACTGGAGGAGCTCCTCCTTGTATTCTTCGATGATGGCCTGCACCATTCTCTGACCACAATGCCGATGGTGTTGGATGGCACCCTCCAGCCGTACTGCATGCTCCTGTAGGTGGTCCCTGAGGCCAGGTGGCGCAGAGTGAGTGCCACCTTGAGCCCAGGGTCCAGGCTGGGATGGAAGCTGGTGCTCTGCTTGGTCAACCTGGGTGTCAGCCACTGCACAACTTCGTCAAACATGGCTGGAGGCATCCTCATGAAGTTTTGGAATGCACGAGTGTCTTCGTTCCTGAGCTCCACCATCAGCTTGTTGTACAGTCCGTCCTCTGCTCTTCTGTCGAACCATCTTTGGATCCAGACTCTTTTTGGGTGGCTCCTTTTCTTCTCGCAGCAGAGTTCACAGAGCCTGCAGATGGCTTCGCACTGTTGCAGAACGATGGTGGCTGCCAAAAGGACTTTGTTACAATCCACGGTGGACATGACTGGATGCTGTGGAAGAGCAAGAGGCAGATGAAGGATGCAGAGGTCTGCACAGGTGGGCTGCTGTTCTGAAAGTGAGATGCAGACGAGTTGTTCCCCCTTTTTATAGGCAATATAGGTTTTCCTCTAGGCATCCTGTAGACATCCTTAATATCCGAGATAGGTCCCCTCTGCGAATGTTTTTTCCGTTTTAAACGCTTTGTTTCTGTTCTGCATCCGCTAGGCATCCGTTCTGCATCCGTTCCGCGTCCGTTCCGCTTCCTCCCTGCGTCCGGGCGGATGCGAATTGCGCGGATGCGCAGTGGATGCCTAGCGGATGCGTAACGGATGCGTAGCGGATGCAGAACGGTCGAACTGGATACATTTTCCGCGCAAAAGTTTTAGGCAGCCCAAAACTTTTGGAGCGGATGAAACGTCAATAAACGGATGCTGGACGGATAGAGAGGAAGCAAAACGGAGGCAATGAGTACATCGCGTTTTCGAACGGATGGCAAGGTTTTTTGTCCATTTTACATCCTCTTTGCATCCGTTGGTTCAGTGTGACATGGGCTTTATATTCCTAACAATGGATATGTAGGTAGCCATAAGAAATTTTATTTTATGAAAATAAAAGTATTCTCAAGTTGAGATAAGTTATTGTACATATGTACAATTGTATAATATGGTGTATCCAAATTTAATTTTCCATGTATTGTTCTACTGGAAATTGATTTGCACATAATAGTCAAGGTTGTAGAATGGAATAAATTATTTATTGGCCAAATGGGATTGGACACACAAGGAATTTGTCTTTGGTGCATAAACTCTAAAGATAAAAGATATAAGTGATAAATCATAGATAAAAGACTTGTTACACAAACTGTGAGCTGTTGAATAGACTCTTCTCATGATTCCTGTTTTGCTAAAGAAAAAATTGTTAGTTAATGAAGGAATCATTGTTAGAGCAGAGATTTAGCAAACTCCCAAAAAGTATAATAGGGAAGCATTCAAGGAAGAACCCAGCTTCCCAGTTTAATGTGAAAGAAATAATTGGAGAATAAATTCTGTAGAAGATAAATCTATAATTAAACTGAGATTGAAATAAAATAAAATTGATTTTATTTTAGGGGATAGGGAAATATAAAAGGGGAAAGGGAAATGGAACTTATTGTGTTAGGCATCATGGAACAACATATTAGAAAACATATGGAAAGGGTATAGAAAACATACAGATATATGCCTAAGTGCATGCAAATTGCCTCTGTATTCTGTTTTCTTTTTAAGGAAGGGTATAGGGCTATGTATGAACTTATCTAAAGTGACTGGCTGCTGCAGGCAGGAAGAAATACCCAGAATATAATAATGACTTTTTGTGTACTTTTGCAAATATGTTAAAAAATAATTTGAAACAAAAATTCTGTTTACAGTTATAGACTGGGTTTCCTATAATCTTCTGTCATTCTAACTCTACTTTCCTCTATCCCCATTCCAATTTTAAGCTTTTTGGCAGTAAAATGATAAATTTTGAGTGAACATGTATTTTTTTTTAAAAAAAATCCCTTTTCTTGTATCTTTCAGATGCTGACCGACAAGATTCTATTAACTTGTTTCTAGGAGTATTTCAGCCTGAAGAAGGAAAGTCTCATCTCTGGGAACTTCCTACTGATTTTTATTTGCATCAAAAGGACACAATGAATCTTCTCCAGACAAGGCGAAGGTATTTCATTTCAATATTCCCTAAGCACAGAAAATCAAATAGTTCCATTCCATCCTATGTTTTAGTAAGTTATACGGAGCTTCAAGAGAAAGAATGTATGGTTTTTCTGCCACTTTTACAAATGGGAACCTGTGCAAGAGTTTTTATTGCAAGTAGAAACTTCCATTAATAAGTTTTACTTTTTCAAACTCTTTCCATTCATACAGTTATTTATTTAGTTATCAAAGTTGTGTAGTCATCTATCTCACAAAAAATGACTCTGGGGGGCATACAACAATCAAATAACACAACAAATATAAAAACATCAGTTATGAAGATACTGTATAAAAATCCACCTTAAAAGATGATATAAAAACAAAGATTGCACACAGGGCTCTTTCAATCCCATAGCAAGCAAAAGGGACCTCTGCATGCAATTTTGCCCTGTTGTATTTCAACCAAATATATTAAGCATTATTTTCCCGACTGCTGTCAGCAATCTCTTTCTGCTTTATCAAATTGAAATAAGTAATGTTTAAATTATCAAGCAGTAGACAGATGTCACAATGAAAGGAATTAGCAAGGGAACCCTCAAAGATCTTTTTTCAGAACTAAAGTATTTCAACTTCTTTATAAATAAACTGGACTTAGCAGCACAGAAGCACATTGGCTGGTGGGGTTAATTCAGGGTGCTAAAAACAAAAGAAATATTGAAGAGTTCTAAAATTGTTTTTCCAAAGTAAATAAAGATTGAAATTAAAAGCTATATTGAAGTAGAAGTTTAATGGCATGTACACTGGAACAAAAATGTATTTTAGAATTGGAAAACATGCTAATACTTAGATCAAAATGAGGAATATTGAGCCACTGAAATATGAGGAAGACTTTCAACATTTGTACAGAGAGAAAAAATGATGTGATATTCAGAATACAAAATATAAAATTATGATAAATTGCAGAATCATCATCAGGTGATATGAGAGATAATTTTAAGAAAACTAGATAAATTTATGATGATCTGACAGTGAATGGCTACCACTCAAATCCTCAGTACTGCTTACAGGATCAAATGCACGAATATTACATATTGTATATTACTTATACAAGTGATATGAGTAGGAGTTATTGCATTTATGTTCTGCGTGTAAAAGTATCCCATTGGACACTACCAAAAGCAATATTACTAGACGTTGTATTATCATGATACAGTTACAATACGAAGATAGTTTACACTGTAAACTCTTGATCTTAATGTCAGTTTAGTTGATGCCTTTGATATATGATTCAGAATTATAGGTTGTATCTCAATTTGTTCAGTCAGAGTGACCATGATAGAGAAAACAGCTAAAACTTATTCTTTGATTATATTGGTTTGTAAACTGTACAGTCTTTGTAGAGAATGGCTTTTTGATGACTAAGGCTAAGATGATTATCCCTAGCAATATGAAGAGAGAAATGTTTAGTCACCTTCAGAGATCTCCATCATGCCACTCAGAGAATGAAAACAAAGCAAGAACATGGTTGATGGCCAAAATGACATGCACACATCCAGAAATTGAAGAGTGTAAGGATTTGCCAAGAGTAGAAGACAAAGAAGCTTTTTACACTGGTGGGAAATACCGACTAGTTTTAATGTTAGCAGATACATATATTTGCTTCTAATATATTGCAAGAGAAAATGTCTGAATAGTTTTATTACATTTTTAGAATACACAGTTGATTGGCTTGGAACATTTCCCAGCAAAGTTACTTGTGGGTGTTTATTAAAGACACCCTTCCATCTTAATATATTTATAAATAGTCCCAAAGATGCTTTTTTCAAAAGATAACTGGACTTTGTTAGTTTTTTTTCTTTTGAAATCATTTCACTTCTCATCCAAGAAGCTTCTTCAGTTTTAATAATCTCTTCAAATAACTTTTCAGTTGAAGATTTTTGATCATGAAGTATATTTTCTATTACGAGACCTATGGAATGAGAAAGCATACTGTCACAGTTGGCTAAATGATGAGTTTTAAATCATGAGATTCAGTGTGCTTGGTAACAGCATAAGGTTGGCAGTTGGAAAGGTATAATTTTACTTTGTTGACATATTAATTAGTAGGTAAAAGATACTGATACAAAAGACATTTGAAAGAGAATGAAATAACCTCAAGTTGTGAACCTTAAGTTCTATGAATGATTAGAAGGATTTTAATATCAGATATAGTAAACTAATCTAGCATAGGAGTATCTTTCACAGTTGGTTCTATTTCACAAATGCCAGAAACAGAGAGATGGAAGTTGGGACAAATTCATCAATGCTAAGTTAAACATTTGGGAGGAACTATGCAGCAGTACAGTTCTGCAGCAGCCAGAAGCTAAACATATGAGTAACGTTCTGCTCAATCCCTGTTATTCAGAATTAAGATCGTTTAAACTTTTACAAATACTTTTTGAGAAATCATTTAATAATCAATGTAAATACATAGTTTTTAATATAAACAAGTAATGCTGTAATTGCTTCATGTCACATTTTATAAGGGAAGGGGAAGAAGTATATTTTTGTTGCTTTAGGATTAATTATCTATAATTAAAAGTGTGCTGGAGATGAATTATTTTTAAGGATGGTATATTGTTTTACTTTTATGGGGTGTTCTGCTAAGAATGATATACATTCTTGACTGAAGTAAGGAATGTATTATATGTAAAAGGAGGGTATTAAGCTAGACAATTATTTAACCTCAACCTCACAGCTTTCTCGTTTACCTTTATAATAGTTCTAATTTTCTGCATGATATCATCAAGAATTTATAATCTAAAATTTGACATCATGAGTATTGGAAAAAGAGGCTTGGATGATATGGATATATAATTTTGTACACATATATTTGGGATTAGCAACTGTAGGGCATGAGGAATAGGGTGAGGGTTTGGGTAGAGGTCTCCAAGAGCAGCAAGAGGAGAAGCATCATGTGTCAAGAGGCAATTACAAGTGTAAGATATGTGAAGGATGAAGGAATGCTTTTTTCATTTTATGTTTTTGTTTTTTTTGTTTAAAGCTACACTTTTTGGTGGACTCCTGGTGTTTTAAAATATTTGCCACTGCCTTTTGATGAAGGTAAATTATACTTGTATAGTAATGAAAAACCTGTATAACCTGTATCATATGCAATATAAAATGGATCTCATAAAAATAATTCCCTAACATAGTGGTGAATTAAGCTTGCATGTTGTTAATGAGGCATTATCCCTTTATGTAGCTATATGAAATATGGATTTAGCAGTATATAATACTCTGATTATCTTGCTTATCCATCTTTATGTATTATGTTTTCCTCATTTTTCAACTTCATGCACTTATAATTAAGGAAACTGGATTTGAGAGATATTTTGGTTGGTTTTCTCCTATTTTAATGGATGAAGTTGCATGAAGAGCTATTTGATAAACTGAAGGACAAAAAGGAGAAGTACAAGAAAATTGAAAGAGGGCAGGTAACTGAAACAGAATACTAGCAAATAGCCTGAGTCTGCCAGAACCATCAGGAAGGCCGGGGCTCAGAATGAATTAAGACTTGCAACAAACATGAAAAAATAACAAAAAGGTTTTTGTTGGTATGTAAGAAGAAAAAAGAAAATCAAGAAAATGGTCAATAACTAAGGGAAGACGATGATAAGAAGATGATGAACAGCAAGAAGAAAGCACAAAAGTTTAATTCTTTCTTTGCGTCTGTCTTCAAGCAAAAGAGAAATATAATCCAACTTATCAAAAGCAGCACTGTGGGAGACAGAACAGGAATGCAAATAAAAATAGGGAAGGATTTGGTAAGATAATACTTCTCTGCTTTGGACAAGTTAAAATATCCTAGACCAGATGGTTTATATTGTAGGATGTTGAAGGAGCTGTAGATGTGATTTTGGAACAACTGAGTGAAATCTTTCAGAACTCCTGGAAAAGAACTGATGTGGTTTCTTCAAAATGGGAAAAAAAAGGATCTAGGAAAATACAGAGCAATCAGCTTGGCATCAATGCCTGTGAAAATCCTGGAAAAGATAATCAAACAATGGATGAGTAGATCAAAGAAATGCTGTGAGCATAGTATAACTTAGACTAAGACATTTGATACAAAGTAGACCACAGCCTACTTCTTGGTAAAATAGAACAATGTGGAAGATAAATTACAATAGTATCACCAGATGAATTTGCATTTGGCTGACCAACCACACTCAGCGTGTGGTTCTCAATGGAACTACATCTATGTGGAGAGAAGCATGCAGTGGGGTACCTTAAGGTTCTGACTTGGGTTCAGTGCTCTTCAACTTCCTCATAAATGACCTAAATGAGGAGAGTGAAGGGATGTTCATCAAATTTGTGGATGACTTCAAGCTGTGGAGAATTGCTAACACTTTGGAAGATGGACTCATGATTCAGAAAGATCTTGAAATAGTTGAGCATTTGGGCCTATCCAACAAGATGCAGTTCAGTGGCACGAAGAGTAAAGTCCTGCACTTAGGCAGGAAAAATCAGATACATAGATACCGGCTCGGCATTTCTTTGCTCAACAGAAATACCTCTGAGAGAGATCTAGGTGTCCAAGTTTGCCACCACTTAGGTATGTGTCAGTAATGTGCTGCTGCTGCCAAAAAAAGCCAATGCGATCATAAGCTACATCAACAGGGATCACAGAAAATGATAGTACCATTCTATTTTGCACTTGTGAGGCCTCTTTTTGAATACTGCATTCAGTTCTGGTCACCATGGTATAAAAAAGGCTATAGAAAGGGTGTAGAGAAGAGCAGCAAAGATGATAAGGAATCTGGAGGCCAAATGACATGATGAATAGGTAATTATGTATGTTTAGCCTACTGAAGAAAAAACCTGGGAGAGATCTTCCAATATTTGAAGCTGTCACAGAGAAGGCAGTGTCCTACAAAGCATCTAAGGGTAGGACAAGAAGTGATGGGTGGAAGCTCATCAAAGAGAAATAAGGAGGAATTTCCTGACAGTAAGATTAATGATTAATAATTAACGATTAATCAATGGAACAATTTGCCTCTTAGTGTTTTGGATGCTCTATCACTGGAGGTTTTCAAGATATTTAGGTCACCATTTGTCTGGAATGGTATAAAGACTTTGGGAAAGGTGTTGGAACTAGAAGATCTTCAAGGTCCCTTCCATCTCTATGATTCTAGGTAGACTTAACTATCTATAGAGCACTGTTCTGTGTTGTGATGACCTTCAGTCCAAAAACCTGATTTGTTTTTGTAATATATGTATTGTCACTTATCTAAAGTCATTAACAAAAGTTAGTTGGCTGGGGAAATTGGCAGGGGAAACATGGAGAGGGACTTATTTGCTACTATTTTTTAAAAAATAGAAGAGGAGAGGTCATATATTCTAACATGGAAAGTGATTAATCCTCAATATGCTATTAATAAAAATATTAATAAAATGACCCAAAAGAAACATTTAATTGGGTTCAATGCATCCACAAATCTACAAGTTAATGCAAGCAGTATTTTTCCTTTTCACTTAGAAGTATGATTTATTTGTTTCAGTGACATGTGCTGAAAACCAGAGGAAGTTAATAGTGAAGCGATTTCATAAGTTTGATGATGAAATTGATATTCAGAATGATTTTTTTCGACCATATGAACTCAGCAGTTTTGATGACATCTTTTGCTTGGCAATGACAAATTCAATGCGGTATGCTTATTTTATTTTTATTTGATGTTGCATTTTGAACTTGCTTTTTTACTCCCAACTCTTATTCAGTTTTCTTTAAAAAGTATATAATAGAAAATATATCTTAAGACAGAAACAACAATGGACTGTTAGAAATTACATACTGTTTCTCTTTTAATTCAATAAATGATGTGCTAAATTCAATAAAATTCTGTATTGTGTGCTTCCAGTTTCAAAATAAACTTAGTTCTGTCCAGTTTCCATCATCGTGCATTTATAAACCAACCTAGTTTTGCAGGAATTCTCCAATATAAAATGTTCTGAAATATTTGCATTTTGCTGATAAACGTGTGGGATAGGTTGGCTGTGTGAATCATTTATCAAGAAGTGAATTTGACATGGTTTGGATTATTTAACAAGAGGAATGTCATTTAATATATGCAGAAAACAGTGATGTTGGAAATGTACAGTCAACCAGTATACAAATAAATCACTTCCTAACTTCCGTATGTGTGTACGTGTATGCTGTGTGTGTATGTACGGTGTATATGTACACAATACACAGTACACACAGACACACATTTTATGGCAATTATGTCTGAAATACTCTTGTTGTACAGAAAAATATTGTTCCTGAAAAGTAATATAGCTTTTTATTTGATTATTGATTTTTCTTTCTCCTCCACATTTCTTCAGAGATTTTATGCCCAAGAATGTTCCCATTGATCCCAGCCCATTTACTGTACGTAAACCAGACGAAACTGGAAAATCTGTTTTGGGGTAAGGAATGAAGTGCTGTAAAAAAGCATAATATTGCTTTATTTATTAAGCTATATTCACGTTACCTGCTATTGCTCTGCTATTAGATAGAATGCAGTGTGAATTCAACCAATGAGTACTTCTTGTGTCAAAAGGTTATAAGCAGATTAGGCACAGGGGTGAAATGTATGCACAAGGCTGGGGTTTGAATTTCAGCTTCTAAATCTTGAATAGTTTAATACATTTGCAGTAAACTATCTTTCTGCCTGCAGAACCCACAAAAGGAGATCAGCATCTGTCTTTCCTTCTGTCAAAGAGATTTATGCTGTTCTCTTTTCTTCTGAACTCCACTAGTAGCTGGATATCTACATAAACCAAACTAAGATAATAATACCAAGTAATGGTAATATAACTATCTGCAAGGGTGCCAGGCAGCAATGTATTCAATGCTGTTTCCCTCCCCCCCCCAAAAAAAAGCAAATGGTCTCTTCTAATGGGAGAGTAAAAAACAAGAATAACAATTACCGAACTACGCCAATGTTTTATTGCCATTTGATGCTTTAAATTTATTTTTAGCATTTCTGCTGTTAATTCCTTTACATAAAAGGTTATAAGTGTTTTTGCTGACCTATCTAGTGTGTACCTTACAAGGTTCCTTGTTTAGCAATATTTCTGTTATTGGGGCAGAACTCAAATCAAATCAGATAAGCATCCTTCTTCTGTTTTCTTTTTTCTTCTTTGCATTAGTTCTTCAACAGCCAGATCTTATCTTTGCAAAAAGTCATTCCTATTTCTTCAATTAGGCTTATCCCCACACTTCAAGATGGACAGTTACTGATTGAACAGCTTGGCAGTGCAGCAGCTGAAAAAGGAAGAATTATACAGAAAGATGTACCATTGCAGGAATTTTTAATGTGGGATAGATAATGTCCTTTGGGTTCAGAGTACAATTCAGCCTCCTGACCCGCTAGCAAGCTGCAGAAGGCTTTCTGATTGCTTGTGATCTACAGACTGCAAGTTATCTGCTCATTTTAAAGCAATAGATCTTTTTTTCCCAGGAAAAAAAAATAGAAATGTATGCTAGTCTTAGTCTTGTTTCTTAATACCTTTTATACTTACAAAATGTTGTGGTTCGCTGGCAGCCAGTGCAGACAGCGGAGTCAGACAGTGAGGAAGAAAGGGAACCAGTCAAGGAGTCTGGAGATGACTTGGCTGAGGGTCCTACATCCAATGCAGGGATGAGGCCAGGACCATCTGGGAGTGGGGTGCTGCTTTCGGAGCTTTTGGAGTTTGACAGCAGTGAAGCAGAGGATCCAGGGGAACATTTTCCCAGTGTGTGTGTGTGCAGAGCTGCTAGAAGGCAAGAGCAGCTGAAGCAGAAGGGGTGACTTGGGAGTAAGGCTGGGAGAAGATTGCCTCTCCCATAAGGGATAAAAGTCAGTCCTCAATGACGAAAGCTTTGCAGGAAGCAAACCAGTTCAGTAATTTCTGAGTTTTTCTTGAAGCTCTGTACTCTGGTCGTTTTTTCTGGGTTTGGGTTGGTTTATGTTATAATTAATTGGACTTCTGTTTTCTGGCAGCATTCTGCAGCAATGAAAAGCATGCTCTTATCTGGAGGAACTGTTTATAATTAGTTTTTGCTGGGAATGCAAGTAATTCCCAGCATTGCATTAAAATAGGTTTTACATTTAAAATAAATTTGTGTTTCATTAAGTTTGGTGAAACCTGGGTCAGAACACAAAATAAATAAAATATAATAATATATTTAGCTTCTAAAATTAAAAAGGCAGAATCTTATTGATTATAGTATTTATTACATTTTCTGTACCTCTCATTTTTCTGATTATTTTCCAGTCTTCTGTATTTCTAATTATATACTTCTATTTGCCGATCTATTTTGCATTCAATATGTCTCTCTTTAGTTCCATGTATTTAAGATCTTATTTTGCTGCCAATGTTGCTATGAGGTACTAGTTCTGTTATGTTTTTGAAAAGTAACTCATACTACTATCAGATTCAGCTGAAATGAGATGAGTAAGAACATTGCATCCATTTCGATTTATTTTTATTTATTCCTTAACCTGAATTGGGAATGGAATTTTGGTAATTAAAGTTCAATACTTGTGAAGGTCTGTAGGTTGAGATAAGTTCAGAGGTGGTATTCAGCAGATTCTGACCAAGTTCTGGAGAACCGGTAGCAGTAATTTCAAGGAGTTCAGAGAACCAGAAAATACCACTTCTGACGAGAGATTTTATAGTATCCTTCCCTGACATGCCCACCAAGCCACACCCACAGAACCAGTAGTAAAAAAATTTGAATCCCACCACTGGATAAATTTACATTATCTGCATACTTCTTGGTTCTATGCTGGATTGCAGGAAAAGACTGTTCCAAGGGTCTTTGCCTTTTGCAAAGAAATTGTTTGAGCTACCTTCACATAATATGTGGTATTGAGAAGCATGACTTCTACACATATGTTTCCCTATTAAAATTTACTGTTGCAACACTGTTAACATTTTGTTCACCTATTCCCACAGTGCATTAAGCAATCTTAAGAATTCACATCAGATCTAGAACTATACATACAAAAATTGCAGTTAATGGTCTTGTGACAGCTAAAGGTACAGAGTTTTCTGTATAGGGAGATCTTCAAACTCTGTTGATTATCCTAGTTTTGCTCAAACATTTTATAATGTGCCTGATGAAAGAGTTTACTTTTAATGTTATAACTACTGAATCAAAACTAACTACTTTTTCTTAAATTTTTACATTCTGTTCTTGTTTTTATTTTTAATGATCTCCTTTTAAAAAAGGAACATAATCATTTCTTCATCTCTGTCCTCACTCTAAAAATCAATTTGCTGAAAGCAACATTCTTATATGTCTTTAAGGAGATAAATAATGTAATTGTATGCTAGTGATCAATAAGACTATCTGTACTGAAAATCAAAAGTCATATTTTGTTCTTAATATATAATGCCTCATATAGAGAATAGATCAATTGCATTTTTCATCTTGAAATAGTTCAGAGACTTTAAAGCATTACTCTTTCAATGATATCAGTGTCAAAATGTTCTGATCTTGATCTGGAGCCATTTAACTACTTCACTAGTTTGCAATTTTCTGTTTCCTAGGCTGGACTTTTAAGTGTTGGCAAATGACTCAGTTCAGCTAACAAAGTCATCCTTTGCTCTTTACCTTTGTTTGTAGAGTTTTACTTGATAATCTAAACATTAAAAGCCATTTTAAGTGGGAAAACATTAGGAACATTCTTTCCTAATGTTTTTGCACCTCAGATTAAAATGTGTAGTCAAAGTCATTGATGACATGAAGGGCCAGAGGCAGAACAAACTGTAGTTTTAGCTGGAACAGAAAGTCTAACAGAATTTTAAGGATCAAGGACTCTATCAAGTGAAAATGATGAAAGCATAGTATGATATTTTATGGAGAAATCCATGAAGCTTCTGTTAAAGGGGCATCATTTGCAATATCTTACTGCAGCTATAATGTTCCAGATCTCTTAATCTGGAGGTATATCAGGGATAATGGTGTATCTTCTCCCTACTTTTCAAGTTTGAATGGTTTATTTATTTAACTATTACTAACCATCAGTGTTTTAGTGGTTTACTAGAAAAACATTGAAATGCAAGACATTGAAAAAGCTCAGATACAAATGTTATATGCCATTGTCAGCTCTTTGAGGTAGATCAAGTCAGGAAACAGAACTATTTTACTATTGTAAAGTGTGTTGACATAAACTTAGACTAGCAAGAATATTTCTTTTCCATCTTTTAAATCAGACAGAGTTAAATCAGGATGATTTTGATCTTTCCTTTTCTCTTCTTTGGCACTTCTTATCTTTGCACTCTTTATCTTATTCTTCCACTTCCAAAAGCTCTGCAGAAAATGCTATTCAAAGAAAGAGGAAGCCCAAATCACCCCCAGACAAGCTTGTGGCAATTTTAGGTGAAATGAAAGCTACATTAAGGATATTGTTGTTGTTTTGTTTGTTTGATTGACAAAATTGTATGCTGCACAATTCCTAACAAAGCCAGCTTCTGGAAGTTAATAGGTGGGAATCACAACAGTGCATAATGTATCTATTTTATATTTTGGGAGAAAAAGCATATCACCCACCTTGTCTTCAGCTGCACTTATTTCAACATATATTACTATTTGACAACATGGTCTCTCCCTTGATCCTACGAGCTTTTCTCTTTCTAGTAATCATAACTGAGCTGGATTTTATTCTTTCATTTATTCATTCATTCCATTTCTATAGCTGCCCTTCTCAACCAATACCTCTGAATGGCTTCTAGTTCCAAAAATATAAAAACATATTAAAGCATTAAAATATTTAGAATAATAAAAACATCCAAAATAAATATACACAGCACTAAAACAATTAATCAGTAAATAGTATAAAAGTAAAAATGATAGTAAAGTCAAAAAATGGATCTCTTAACACTTTCAGAGCCCTAGGATTGGGTATAGAGCCAAGTTCATAAAGCATTACAAAAGGCCAGCAGAGTTGGGGCCTTTCTAATATCTGAGGGGAGAATATTCCATAAAACAGGGCCTTCTCAGGAAAGGCCTGTCTTCTGAGCCCTGCCAACTAACACCACTAGATCAAATTGGATATTTTATTACCCTTTGGATTAGTGTTATTAGTTGGCAGAAGTTATTAATAATATTCTCTTTGTAAAACAAAAGTGTTGTGAGAGATTGAGAGTAGTCCCAGGGGTTCCCATTCCTTTATCAGAATCTCTGTTTTAAATTAATGTTTTCCCACAGCCACCATTCATATTTACTTAGTTTAACAATTAATATAAACCACAGTTCTTTCCTAGTTAGGATATCTTCAGTGTCAGCCTTCAAGATCTTCTTCTATTGCTTTGCATCTTTCGGTTGTCATAAGAAACGGGGGGGGGGGGAGGGGGGAGTCTGGGAAGTGAGCTGGAGATGTTGCATTTTCCTGTTGTATAAAATGAGGAGGGGGGGAGCAAACATTAGAGTTAGGTTTCTGTTTCTTGCTTAGCTTTCTTTTCTCTGTGCAACTGCGACCCATTATCAAAATATGCCAAGGTCAATGGACAGAGGCCTCATCACCACCTGAAGATGCCCACATGATCATATTTACAACTTCTAATTGGAAGATTCAGTTGCACTATTGGGGGTGGGAACATTTCCATCACTTTGTATATGTTCTTCGCGCCCCTAATTTCTCAGATTCAGAATTCTTTGGTTGCTACCACTTCACTTTCAGTAAAAGATAACTTTTCTCTAACTTAAAGAGTCTAAGTATTTCTTTCTTGGATTTTGAATGGAGCACTGCCTGACAAGGAAAAGAGAGAACTCTCACTGGATCAAGCCAGGAGACTCCTTAATGAAGCCTTTGAAACAACTCCAAGCTGCACAAAGGTATGAAGGGGAAGGGGGAGTAGCGCCAGCTAGAAGAAGCAGAGCAGCCCCTTCTCCCATAAATCAACCCGAACCAGCAGCAGCCCCGGGGCCCTCAGCGGGAGGTGTAATTCCTAGAATGCGTAGAGCTCCTAGGCTGCCTCTGTTAGAAGTAAAATACGGGGGAAATCCCAAAACCTTGGGATTTTTCCTAGCCCAAGTTTGGAGCTATATGGAAGAATACGAGGAGGATTTTCCCTCAGAAGCAGCCAAAGTGAGATGTGTTAGCAGGGCTCTGGAGGGAACAGCTGCAAAGTGGATGGTGACCTTGCATAATGATAATGCTCCCCAGTTGTTCATGACCGCGCTGCGGGCTAGGTTTGAGGACCCACTGGCAGGGCGCAAGGCCCGGATCAGGATGAAGACCATAAATCAGGGGCGGAGGTCAGTGGCTGACTACACCCAAGAATTTAGACAGTTAGCAGGTCATATCCGAGGCTGGTCCCAGGAAGCTCTGATAGAAGCGTTTAAAGATGGATTAAATGAAGATGTGTACCAGAGATGCATTGCTAGAAGAGACCCCAATGACTTGCAGATGTGGCACTTGCTGGCAGAAGAAGTGGAAATTGATTTAACCCGAAGCAGATGACAAGGAGGTTCTGGGTGGAGCAAGCCTTCCCTCCCCACGTCCTCAAGAGGTCTCCAAACCTCAGAGGGGAGGAGTGACAGAAAGACCCAACCTCTCTGCCTGTTTCCGATGCGGGAAGGAAGGCCACCAGGCTGTGAACTGCAAAGTAAAGCTGGAATCAAAGGGGACGCCAAAAGAAAGGAAGAAACCTGAAAAATCCCCAGCGAAGCCTCGCGAAGCGGCACTAAAGTCGAAAGAGATGGCACTAAAGTTGAAAGAGATCCTCCTCCTGCAGGAGAGGAGTCAGAAACCCCGATTACCCCGAGGAAGGCAATTTCAACTCGGAAGATGACTTCCTGGTAAGTCCAAGCGAGGGCCTATGACCATTCTGGTGAAGTTGAGGGTACCCAATTCAGGGGTCGAAGGGGAAATGCTAGCCCTATTAGACTCTGGGTGCCCAAGAGTGTATAATCAACATGGAAGTAGTGGAGAAAATAGGCTTAAAATTAAAACCTTTAAAGATGCCCATTTCCTTTTGCCAATTAGATGGATCAGTGGCTGGGGGTTGCCCTGCATGTTTTATCACGGAACCTACAGAAATGATCATGGGAGAGCATGATGAGACTCTGCGCTTTATTGTGGTCCCTGGGATGGAGCAACCATTAATACTGGGATTGCCCTGGCTCCGGAAATGGAACCCCCAGGTTAACTGGAGAAAGGGGTTGTTGCGCATAAGCATCAAGCAGTGACTGGAAAAAGAGGGGAGATCTCAGCCGAAGCTTCAGATTCCGATTGAAATAGCTTTCACAGGTACCGAACCCATGAAAGGGGAGGAGAAAATTCCAAAAGAGTATTGGGATTTAAAGGAAATGTCCAGTGAGAAGGTCTCGGATGAGCTCCCGCCTCACCGGTCAACAGACTGTGCTATTGAAATTTTGCCTAGGGTGAAGCTCCCGAAACCGAAGTTGTACTCAATGACACCTCGGGAATTAGAGGAGCTAAGATTGTGTTTAGATAAAAATCTGGAATGTGGTTTCATTCAACCTGCTAGGCCCCAGGTAGCGGCCCCAGTGTTGTTCCGTGAAAAGAAAGATGGCTCCAATCACTTGATGGTGGACTACAGAAATTTGAACACCATTTCCATGGAAAACATGTACCCCCTCCCTTTGATGAAGGACATGTTGGCCCACCTAGCCAAGGGAAAGATTTTCATGAAGTTGGATTTGAGAGAAGCGTACTACCGAATTCAAATTAAGGAAGGGGATGAGTGGAAGACTGCTTTTAACTGCCCGATGGGTTGCTTCCAATTCAACGTTCTTCCTTTTGGTTTACAAGGGGCCCCAGCTGTATTCATGCAGATGATCAATCAGGTGTTACATGAACATTTATATAAGGGGGTTCTGGTTTACCTTGATGACATATTTATCTACACGGAAACTCTGGATGAACATGTGAAACTGGTGCGGTCGGTTCTCCAGAAACTGTGTGCAGCTAAGTTGTGTGCTAAACTATCCAAGTGCGAATTCCATCAAGAGAAAATTGACTATTTGGGATATCGCATTTCATCTGAGGGCATCGAAATGGATCCAGAGAAGGTGCGTGCCGTATTGGAATGGGTTCTCCCACGTACCAGAAAACAACTTCAGAGCTTCTTGGGATTTGCAAATTTTTACCGGCAATTTATCCCATCTTTTGCTAAGATAGCAATGCCCATCACCAATCTTTTAAAAATTAAAGGAGAGGTGGAACCAAGGCCTAGTAAGCCATTGGAGTGGTCCATGGAGTGCCAAGCAGCTTTTGAAAAGCTAAAATGGCTGTTTGCTGCAGAACCAGTGCTAAAGCACCCGGACATGGAGGCTCCCTTCGTGATCCAAGCCGATGCGAGTGATGTGGCCATTGGAGCAGTGTTACTTCAAATCAACGAGAAAGGGGCCTTACAGCCTTGTGCGTATACCTCCCGTAAACTATCTGAAACCGAGAGAAGGTGGGCCGTTTGGGAAAAGGAAGCTTTCGCAGTTCGTTGGGCCTTACTGACTTGGAGGCATTTTCTGGAAGGAGCAAAAGATACGTTTGAGGTATGGACTGATCACAAGAATTTGGAAGCCTTAAAAATGCCTTGGAAGCTGTCCCCTAAACAAGTCCGCTGGGCCCAGTACTTCAAGCGATTCAATTTCTCACTGAAATACATTCCAGGGAGGAAGAACTTCATTGCAGATGCTCTCTCTAGACTACCCCAATATAATAGTATTCATCAGGAAGTGATAAGCCCAATTGTTTCGACCAAACATCTAGCTGCCCCAGTGATCATCAGAGCCCAAAAGAAGAAACAAGAAGTGGACTTATAGAATGACTTAACCGCACAACTAAAAAAAGCCCTAAAATTTGATGATTGGTTCCTGGTTCATTCGAATGACTATACAGTTAGAGATGGTTTGGCTTGGGTGGGAACCAAGTTGTATGTGCCACAGGCGCTGAGGGGTCAAATACTACAACAAGCTCATGATTCTAAAGCAGCTGGTCACTTTGGATTTGTGAAAACCTTACACCTGGTTAAGCGGCAATTCTGGTGGCCTACTTTGAAGAAGGACATTGAAGCTTATGTAGCTAGCTGTCCAATTTGTGCTTCGGCAAAGAGACCTCCTGGTAAGCCAGCAGGGTTGTTACAAAATGTAGCTCGGCCAACAGCCCCCTGGAAGGAAATCTCTATGGACTTTATAGTAGAATTACCCGAAAGCAGCAGAAACACGGTTATTTGGACGGTAACCGATTTGTTTTCCAAACAAGTACATTGCATACCCTGTTCCAAGATTCCATCTGCAAAGACGTTGGCTAAACTGTTTATTTCACATATCTATAGGTTACATGGCGTTCCAGAACGCATAATCTCTGACAGAGGGGTCCAATTTACTTCAAATTTTTGGAAAGAGTTCCTGAAGTTGATAGGCTCCGCCCCGGGCTTAAGCTCCACCCACCACCCCCAAACCAATGGGGTCTGTGAGAGGACTAATGCAGTGTTAGAGCAATATCTTAGATGTTATATAAATTGTCAACAAGATAACTGGTCAGACCTACTGCCATTTGCTGAAGTGGCATATAATATCTCCGTGCATAGTAGTACTTGATTTACTCCATTTAAAGTAGCTTCGGGACAAGATTTTGTAACCATACCTGAACTTCCTTGTGAAAGGCCTAACATCCTCTCATTGGATGAATGGATAACTCAACTCCAACTTAACTGGCCAGTAACACGTAAAGCATTAGACGAGGCCCATCAAGCTCATATGAAGTTTGCAGATAAGAAAAGATCTCCACAGAAATTATATAAAGTAGGCGACAAAGTTTTCCTGTCCTGCAAACCACTCAAAAATCGAAGAAGCTTGGTCCTAAATATGTTGGTCCTTTCATGATTGAACGGATTATAAACCCTGTAACAGTCCAGCTGAACTTACCGAAGACTCTTTGACGAATTCACCCGGTCTTCCATGTTAGTTTGTTAAAACCTGAACATACTTCTGATTTAAGACCTGTCCAGGCTGACCCTCCCATACCAATACTGATTGAGGGCGAACAACATTTTGAAGTTAAAGAGATTCTGGACTCTCGCAAATGGAGGGGTTGTCTCCAGTACCTTGTAGCCTGGAAGCATTTCCCTTCTTCACAAGCCGAATGGGTTAACGAAAACGAAGTTAAAGCCCCTATGTTGGTCAAAGCATTTCGTACTAAGTATCCTGATGAACCCTAGGAGTATATTCATTTGTAATTGTCCAATGATTAATTATTGTCTTTATATTTTTCCTTTTCTCTCTTTTAGGACTGACGATTTTCTTTTCTAGGAGGGCCGAATGTCAGCCTTCAAGATCTTCTATCGCTTTGCATCTTTTGGCTGTCACAAGAAACAGGAGGGGGGGAGGAAGGGGGGAGTCTGGGAAGTGAGCTGGAGGTGTTACATTTTTCTGTTGTATAAAATGAGGAGGGGGGGAGCAAACATTAGAGTTAGGTTTCTGTTTCTTGCTTAGCTTTCTTTTCTCTGCGCAACTGCGACCCGTTATCAAAATATGCCAAGGTCAATGGACAGAGGCCTCATCACCACCTGAAGATGCCCACATGATCATATTCACAACTTCTAATTAGAAGATTCAGTTGCACTATTGGGGGTGGGAACATTTCCATCACTTTGTATATGTTCTTCGCGCCCCTAATTTCTCAGATTCAGAATTCTTTGGTTGCTACCGCTTCACTTTCAGTAAAAGATAACTTTTTTCTAACTTAAAGAGTCTTAAGTATTTCTTTCTTGGATTTTGAATGGAGCACCGCCTGACACTCATGTTCATATTGCTGTTGTTAAGTTTAGGGAAATAGGACTTCTTTAAGAAGAAATTGAATATTTTTACTCCTATCCCCAATGTGTCAAAAGTGTGCAGAATCTGGATGACAGTCACCCCCCTAAAAAAGCCTTGGGTGAATTGATAAACATGTTTCCAAATTTTATCAAAATTTAACATTTGCTAAACTTTGGAAACATGTTTTGTTGTTTATCACAAAAAACAAGCTACTGTTCATTTCAGTTCATTAACAACTGATTTGTAATGAAGTTTAAATGAAATTAAATCAGATTTTGATATGGTTCTTGTCCATCTATTATTTTTAAATGTGTGACTTCTGGTATGTTAATTAAAGGTTAAGTGCAGCTTTCACTCTGATGATATATCAAGAGGGAAAAAAAATCTAGTTCCAATTAACATAAGGAAAAGACTGTTCTGTTTCTGTTTTTTGAATTCACAATTGTTTCCTTCCTCAGAAACAAAAGCAACCGAGGAGAAGAAACAGTACTGCAACGTAAAACAGCTGCTAGTGCTCCTCCGCCCCCCAGCGAGGAGGCTGTGTCGAGCAGCTCTGAGGATGATTCTGGAACTGATAAAGAAGATGAAGGTGCTACCTCTCAGCGTTCAACACCTGTGAAAATATCAGATACTGGAGACAATACCAAAATAACAGAAGTAAGAAATTGGGGTGCCACAAGGACGGGCACAGTTTTATATCTGCTATTCTGCTTTGTATTCAATATGTAGCGAAGGCTTACACATCTGATTTTCTCTCTGCATTACAGACATTTTTTTTGCTAAGATACAAAGGCAATCACAAGAAGATAAAACCAAAATAAAAACACTGAGGAGGGACCTCGGAAAGCAGATGGAGTACTTAAAAAGCAATTTTAAAAGGGATTGTGCAACTGATTAGATTTCATGCAGAAAATATACCGTGAAGTACTTGATATGTATCAGTGTTTTAAATTAAACTAGATAATTCAGCCAGTAGTGAAAAATGGATTAATAGAATATTGGCTTAATATAGAAATATAGCTTAATACTACATTTTCAAATAGGAATACTAATTTAGCCAGATGATACCCTTGTGCAAACTGATTCACTACCATTATAATGCTTCAATATCTGCTGATGTTAATGAAGATATGTAAACACAATAAGGTGAGGCATCTTGGCAATTTTGTTTCAGCACAACTTAGACATTTAAGATTGTACAAGGAAAAGTTCAGAGCACAACTGTATGGACAATCAAAGATCAAAATGTGCCTTGTCTTTCAAAACATCATATGCAAGAAGAATTTTATACTACTGGCCAGATTGGGACAATGAGCCATAATTGAGCCCATGGGTGTGGGAAATTTGCTTCCTGTATATCTGAGGGTTTACATCTCTGGTCTTGGATGAGGTTGCTATGCCCTAGGTGGACTTAGTGTGTAAGCTGGGAATCCTCCTGTGCTCATGATTCCTGCTTGAGGAGCAAGTGGCAGTCATAGTAAGTAGGAAGGCCTTTGTACAACTTTGAATTATATGCCTTTCCTAGATTGGGAGCCCTTGTCTCAGTCACTCATCCTCTGGTCATTTCCTGCATGGACGACTACAATGTGCGATACCCTTGAAGAGTATCTGGAAGCTACAACCTGTGCATATAACCTCTGCTGGATGCTTGTTTGCCTCCAGGTCCAAACATTTTTGCTTTTAATTTTACATTAATCAGATTAACAGTATCTGATACTATGATTCCCAAATCTGGAGAACCACAATATGTTCAAATTGTAGTTAGTGAGAAGAAGTTAGGGCCGAACCATGTTCTTATACTAAGCAGATGCCCTCAACAAAGAAGATAGATAGAATTCTTTATTGGCCAAGTGTGATTGAACACACAAGGAATTTGTCTTGGTGCAAATGCTCTTGGTGTACATAAAAGAAAAGATACATTCATCAAAAGTCAAGAATCATAAGGTACAATACTTATTCTAGTCATCGGGTACAATAAGCAATCAAATCATATTAGGAAACAGTCAATACAGTCACAAGTGGGAGGGAATGGATGATAAGGAGTGATGAGAAGATTAATAGTATTATTAATTATTAATAGTAGTATTAATAGTAATAGTAGTGCAGACTTTGTTAATAGTTGGACAGAGTTGAGAGAATTATTTGTTTAGCAGAGATGGCTTTCAGAAAAAAACTGATCTTGTGTCTAGTTGTTCTGGTGTGCAGTGCTCTATAGTGTCATTTTGAGGGAAGGAGTTGAAACAGTTTATGTCTGGGATGTGAGGGGTCTGTAAATATTTTTAACAGTCCTCTTTTTGACTTATGCAGTATACAGTTCCTCGATTGAAGGCAAGTTGATAGTATTTTTTTTTTCTGCAGTGTTAATTATCCTCTGAAGTCTGTGTCTGTCCATTTGGGTTGCAGAACCAAACCAGACAGTTATAGAGGTGCAGATGAAAGACTCAATAATTCCTCTGAAGAACCTTATCAGCAGCTCATTGGGCAGTTTAAGCTTTTTGAGTTGATGCAGAAAGAACATTCTTTGTTGTGCTTTTTTGATGACGTTTTTGATGTTAGATGTCCATTTTAGGTCTTGTGATGTGCTAGAACCTAGAAATTTGAAGGTCTCTACTGTTGATACTGTGTTGTCTGGTATTGTAAGAGGTGGTAGTATCGGAGGGTTTCTTCTAAAGACTACCACCATTTGTACGTTTTTGAGTATGTTCAGTTCCAGATAGTTCTGGTTACGCCACAAGGCAAGTTGAACAACCTCCTGTCTGCATCGGATTCATCACTGTCTCGAATGAGACCAATCACTGTTGTATCATCTGCAAACTTCAGTATTTTAACAAATGGATCGTTTGAGATGAAGTCATTGTATATTGGGAGAAGAGAAATGGAGAAAGCACCCAGCCTTGGGGTGGGGGGTGCTGTGTTAATTGTACAGGTATCAGATGTGATTCTGCCTAGCTTCTCCTGCTGCTTCCTGTCTGTTAGGAAGCTTATGATCCATTTACAAGTGGGTTCAGGTACCGCCAGCTGGTTTAGTTTAAGGCTAGGTGACATCGGCTGACGGATGCAAAACGTATGTAAAAAGGACACAGCGGTCGAGCAAATTTTCCATCCATTGTTATCCACTCTCAAAAGTGCCCCAAATTTGCATAAACAGAGCGGACAACAACGGAAAGGAACGGACGGGGGGAGGATGTAGCCAGGATGTAAAGCGGATGCTCAACGGAAGCCTAGTGGATGGAAGCGGATGGCACATCCGCAGGGCTTCCGGGGGAGAACACCGAAGCGGACGCGCAGCGGAAGGAACGGATGCAGATCAGATGCCTAGCGGATGATGCAGATGCATCACGGATGCCTAGCGGATGCAAAGCATTCACTGCGCATGCGGGGAGGATGCATTGCATCAGCCCCGCGGATACAAAAGGAGGCAGCTCGCAAGCAGGTCACCATTCAGAAGAAAGACCTGCTGCCAGACACATCTTCAGCCAACAACCATGGGGAAGAAGAGGAAGCCTGTGCCTACTCCTGCCAGCCCTGCCAAGAAGGACAGGACCACCATCCCACCCCCTGGCGCTGACTCTGCTTCTGCTGGGGCTTCTGCTGCTGGTGCTGACTCTGCTGGTGCTGGTGCTTCTGCTGGTGCTGCTTCTGGTGCTGGTGCTTCTGCTGGTGCTTACTCTGGTGGTGCTTCTCCTGGTGCTGGTGCTTACTCTGCTGCTGCTGCTGCTGCTGCTGCTGCTGCTGCTGCTGGTGGTGTGGTGGACCAGCCCCTAGAACCTCAAAGCCCTACTGATGAGGGCCCAGAAGGCCCTGCCAGAGGGAGGAAGAGGCATTCGCAAGATAAGGGGGAGAGGAGACAGTACTCCATTGCAGAGGAACATGAGGATGAGGTGCTCGAATGGCTGAGGGAGAACGAGTACCTCTGGCGGAAGGGACACAGGCTCTATCGAGACACCAAACGGAAGCAGGTGGCTTGGAGAGAGAAGGCGGAGAGCCTGGGCTACACTTCGTATGTCCTCCTCGGATGGTGGAAGCACATGCACACCTGGTACGGGAAGCTGCACCTGAAGAAGTCTGGCCAGGCCACGGTCAAGCTCACCGACTGGGAGACCTACGTGATAGCCAAGTTCAGCTTCTTGGAGGGTGAGGTCCGCCACCGAGGAGCAGCCCCTCTGTCTACCCTCTCTCTCAGGCAGCCCACAGAGAGCCAGTCCTCTTCTGGCCAAGAGTCAGCTCCTGTGTCCAGGCAGGTATCTGTGGAGCGCCCCATGACGGAGACCCACGCGACAGCTGCACTCCCCGTGGCGGAGCACACGGAGGACCCCCTGACGCAATTGGAGCAAGAAGAAGCCGCTGCCACCACAGACCAACCCAGCCCCACCCCCAGCTCCACCTCCACAGAAAGCAGGCAGAGAGCCAGACCGGAGGGACAGAGCCACACTGTCCTCTTGCAGATCAGGGACTCAATCAAGAGCAGCGTAGATCTCCTCTCTCAGCTGGTACAGTCCGACATACCATCCTCTAACAGAAAGCCCTTCCTCACCTATGTCAACCAGACCCTCATGGAAATGCCCGAATCCCAGTACCAGGTGATCAAGGAGAGGATCACAGGTCTTCTGCACCACCCTCCAGGCCCAGCTGAACCTGCTCTGACCCAGTCCAGGTCTGCTCCTCCACCCCAGGTGATGTCACAGCCCTTCCAAGGCTTTCCACAGGCCCTCACCGACCAAGGCTAGGGCTACCAGGAGTTCCAGCAGCACAGGCAGCCCTTCCCAGTCCAGGCACTGGTACACCTCACACCACAGGTGCCACTGATGCCACCAATACCACCGATGTCACAGATGCCACCGACGCCTCACCTCGCTCACCTCCAGACCAGACAGCCCCACTACACTCCTCCTTCCTCCATCCCACAGCCAAGCCCGGCCTCAGAACATCTGTCATCGGTCTTGGGACTGACACCCCATGTCATGGAGGAAGGGGCTCTCAACATCACGGGACTGAGCCAGCTTTCTGAGAGCTTCCTCCACACACCATCCCCTGTTGTCCTCTCGGGGCCAGGCACCCCAGTGGGGCCTCAGACCAGCACTCCAGCCACTGCCACCTCCACAGCCCCTGGACCCTTCACCCCTGAGACGATGGGCACGCCTCAGAGTGACTGAGAAGAGTGCCAGAGACTGGGTTGCTACCTGATGACTTTATCTTTGCTTGGGACACTTTACTTGGGTCATTTTGCTTTTACAGTTTGTTATTAATAAAGGTAATCTTTGCTTCAAACACTTGGTTCAGTTCTTTTAGTAAATAAAGTCTTGGTGGAAACTTTTAGAAATGGTTTAAGCCTTTGCATGCTTGTGGGATGGGTAAGGATAGCAGTGGGATGGGCAGGGATACCTGTGGGATGGGTAATAGCTGTGGGATGGGTAAGGATAGTAGTGGAACAGATAAACCTCCAGTGCAAGCATAGTGGGACTGTATTGTCCACCCTCCCAGGTGCCACACCTATGGCCCTTTATTATCAATAACAATTTAATCATTCATCAACACATTTCAACATAAACACAACTCTTTATTAAATGCCCTGTTCATTGTAGGGCCACTCAACATACATGGCACAATCTAATCAGTGTGATAAGACAGGCTGAAGGAAGCATCCATTAAGAATCTACCATCCTGTCTTGCCACTCCACTGCTCCAGCTGGGGAGTTGCACCAGTGTTTCAGGAGATTGCGCTGCTTCTTTCCTTCATGTGAAGCTCTGTTGGGGCCTGGCACATCCACTGTGTCTACAGGTTTACTCCTTGCCTCCATTCACCAGGCTCCATGTCCCCATTGCCTTTTTGGCGGTCCACGAGCCTGTTCTGCAACACTGGGTAGCGGGTGCGCATGAGATTGTGCAGGATGCAGCAAGCTTCCACGATGCTCCTCACGGTCTCTGGGCGATGCTGCATGGTGGTGAGAAGTACCTGGAACCTGTTGGCCAGGATGCCAAAGGCGTTCTCCATTACCCGCCTTGCCATGGACAGCCTGTAGTTGAAGATCCTCTCTTCACGGGTGAGGCATCTGGAAGTGTAGGGCTTCATGAGGTAGGTTCTGAGGGAGAAGGCGTCATCCCCCACGATGAAGAAGGGCACATCTTGTGTGTCGTTGGGCAGGGGGTCTGCATCTGGGAAGCCCATGATGAGGTTGCGTTCCAGCCCCTCCTTGAGGTCACTGGCATTGTATACCTGGGCATCTGAAGCTGACCCGTTGCCTGAAGCATCGATGTACATGAACTTGTTGTCAGCATTGACCATGACAAAGAGGATGATGCTGAAGAAGCCCTTGTCATTGAAATAATTGGACCCTGACTTGGCTGGAGCTTTGCAGGCCACGTGCTTCCCATCTATGGCTCCAACGGTGTGTGGGAAGTTCCACTTCTGATACCACTGCTCTGCAACTTTCTTCCAGCCTTCTTCAGTGGAGGGGCACTGGAGGAGCTCCTCCAGGTATTCTTCGATGATGGCCTGCACCACCTGTCTGACTACAACGCTGATGGTGTTGTGTGGCACCCTCCAGGCGTACTGCATGTTCCTGTACGTGGTCCCGGAGGCCAGGTGGCGCAGAGTCAGTGCCACCTTGAGCCCAGGGTCCAGGCTGGGCCGGAAGTTGGTGTTTTCCTTGGTCAACCTGGGTCTCAGCCGCTCCACAACTTTGTCAAACATGGCTGGTGGCATCCTCATGATCTCACTGAAAGTGAGATCCAGGTGATTTCCTCCCCCTTTCTAAGGAAATATTGGTTTTCCACTAGGTGTCCTTCCGCATGTTCTAGACATCCTCCAGACATCCTAACTATCCGTGATATGTACCCTATACGAACATTTTTTCCGTTTTAATGTTTTCTATGCGAGCTGCATCCGCTTTCATCCTTTCTACGTCCATGCTACTAACGCTTTGTGTCCGTTCCACGTCCGTTTTGCTTCCTCCCTGTGTCCATTTTCTGCTGGAGCGGATGTGAGTTGCGCGGATGCTCAGCGGATGCCTAGCGGATATAGCGGACACGTAACAGATGACAACGGACGTATAACGGATGTTCCCCGTATGCGTAGCGGATGGAGAACGGACGCATTGGATACTTCATCTGCCCAAAAAGTTTTGTGCAGCTCAAAACGTTTTGAGCAGATGAAATCTCAGTAGATGGATGCTGGACGGATAGAGAGTATGAATCACGGACGCAGTGAGTACATAACGGATGCATCGCGTTAACCAATGGATGGCAAGCGTTTTTCTCCGTTTTACATCCTCTTTCCATCCCTTGGTGCAGTGTGACATGGGCTTTAGTTAGAAGAATGTCTGGAATGATGGTATTGAATGCTGAACTGAAGTCTACAAAGAGGACCCTTGCGTAGGTATTTGGAGATTCAAGGTGTTGTAGGATGTAATGCAGAGGCATGGTAACAGCATCATCTGTTGATCTATTTGCTCGGTATGCAGACTGCATGGGATCTAACAGTGGATCCATGATGGTTTTCAGGTGGGACAGCACTAGCTTCAAATATAGGTTTCATCTATTATCTAAATATTTAAATTAGTATATTTATTATTTTATTTACTTTATTTATTTATAAATTAATTTGAATACATTTAAATTTAAATTTGAAGGTTTATTCTCTCTTTTAGATGCTAAAGAGGAGGTTTAGTGGAGTATGTAGCATAATATTCTGAGATCCATGGAATATTAAATATTTTAGTTCCTTCATCTGGAAAAACTATATGATCTCTTTGGAAGTGTGCATTTGAATATAAACACATAGACTCTTTCTCCCTGCTGATCTTTTACCTTCTTTGATTTTGCATGGCTATAATTGCATAAATTGAGAATTAATGGGAAATGTTTTATTATTGCAGATTATTTGTGGGATCCTTCTTATACACAACATCAAAAATTATCTGAAATATTACCTATTTTTAGTTCTTTATCCTAAGTTCCTTTGAAGAGGAAGTATAATAACATCCCCAAAGCTGAGTTGCTATTCCTTACTGAAGTTGGGGAAATTAGATGGCAATCTATGTTAATGAGCTGTGCCTCTTAATTCCTTTTACTCCAATCTTTGTCCCAAAATCACTACTTTGTTTCTAGGTGGATGCTTAGATAATCGAGAGGAAGATTTTATTCTTTTGCTCTGTGGCCATTACTCTTGAGATCATAAAAAAGGTTGTAAAGTTCTTTTCTGTCACTAGTCTTGATACATTGCTAATTACTGGAAATGCTCTAAATTGAGTAATAGTAAATACTTTATGTTGATAATTTTTTCCCCTTTTTTCTGGAATCCTGACCATTGATAGAAGCATATCATGTTATGCTTAGAGAGCCCTAATGTTCTATATGCCACTCTTTCCTCACCCCTAGCAGCAGGGCTAGCAAATTAACTGACCATGGTTTGTTTAAAATTACATGTGTTGGTGAGAAGCAAAATGAAGATGTTTTTGGCTGGAACTATCTAGAGAACACAGCTGTAGTTTGAAAATCCATCCTTCACCCAGTTTTATGATTACACACACTACTGAAAAAAAAATCCCATGAAGAATTAGAATTATAAGCTGATTGTTCAGATAGGAACCAGTAGTCACAGAGATGTATGCTAACAAGCACTTATGATTAAGTATGTCCTACAGATATTTCCAATATGAACAAAATTGAATGTTGATATCTAATGAATAGTACTAGATCAGAAAAAAAAAAAAGAAACAGCACTAATGTGTTATTTAGAGTCTTTTGTGGATTGAAGTGTTGCTTACACATATAAATGAAGAAAATAACATTACATGTCCTATTTCTGCTTATTCATCCCTACGGTATTCTTTTTCATTCACTGTAACATTATACCTCTGAAATATAATTTCTAGTTATTTCTTATTTCATTTCAATTTTCTGTTTTCACATTTCTGTTTTCTTTTCTACTTTTCTTTGTGAAAGCATTTCACTGCAGATTTTATGGCCTGAAGATACTATCAGGAAACTAAGATACACTTATTTCATTACATTTTCCCCTACATAATCCTGAAACGTTACATCCTGAACTCAGATCTTTGTTCCCTTGCCTGCTTGTCTGTTGGCTTGCCATGAACTCTGGCCATTTCTTTCTCACTTAAGCACCTATGTGTTCCTGACAGCATGGTACAAAATTAACCTTGCTAGCTCATCTTCTCTGCCCTTCATACTTGTATCTGGAGAAAAATGAGTCACAGGGAGCTTATGGGAACATGCAAGAGACAAAGAAAGATAATGAAAATAATTGTTCCAGTAATTTAAAAACGTAAAAAAATCCCACAAAATAATTTGGGTAATGTTAACACTTGTAGTGTTGACACATGCACTGTACTGTAACATTGCAACCAATTTATACTTACTTTTAAAAAATGACAATTTCTTTTGGAAATCAATACAAGTATTAGAAATCTCAGATGTAGCATCTAATTTTCCTGTATAATATTTGGAGACACAAGTGTTTTTTCCTAAAAGCAGGTGTCTACAACATTTTAACTTCAGATCATTTATCTCTGTTCAGAGATCCTAAAATTCCCAAGTAGCCTAGTTTATTTTCCTTCTAGCATGTGGGGAAAAATCCCTTTTTTAAAAAAAGAAGAACCAGCATCAGAATGTTGAAATGCAGTGCACTCCTATGAAAGGTTTTAGATAACTAATCATGTATGATTCAATATTGCATTTCTCCCATACGTGAGATTCTGTTATTAATTTTCTTCTCTTCTGATGCATGTTCTATCCTCATTTGCTTGTTTGTAATGATCTCAGATTTCTTAGGGTTTTTCAGAAGTATTTGTGGTTCTCCCTGTAAAAGTTCTTTTTCAGGTGTATTGGAAGATGTTGCTCTGTTGCAAAGATAGAAATAAGTGTTTGTTGTGAAATGGAGTGAAGAAGGTCTTTACTTTTTGTTTTTTGACATCAAAATGTTCAAATACTGTCTCAATGGGGAGTAAGATACAGTGTACTGTAGTACCAATGTCTAGATAACTTGTCTCATGCAAGCACTAATTGTAGCTTCTTCTACAGTAAACAAAGAACAGTAACTGAGAGGATCTAAGATTCCTAGTGAACAACCACTTAAGTATTAGCCAGCAGTGTGTTGCAGCTGCCAAAAAAGCCAATGCAGTCAAGGCTGAATCTACAGAGAAATAGTATGAAGATCATGCAGTGGTGGGATTCAAATAATATAACAACCGGTTTTCTGCCCTAATGATTTCTTCCAACAACCTGTTTAACAAACTGCTGATGCAAAGTAGTAGCACCATTATATACTGCTTTGGTAAGACTAGTGGTGCGATTCAACTGGTGTAACAACCGGGTTCAGTGAGCACGTGCTTTGCAGTACAGTTACACCCAATCGTTGTATTAGGGATTTTTTATTATTATTATTAAGCATACAAAAAATAAAATATTTTAAAACAACAATGAATTTACTACATACCTCCTGACATACCTGATTGTCTGACATCATTAAGTAATAAATATAGAAAATAATACAAATTTAATTATATATATAAAACTTTAGACATCTTTAATATTCTTGTTCCTTCTTTTTTTCAACCAGTGGTAAAACTTCTCCCAAATTTTATAATAATCAGATTCAGTCTTATTTTTTAATTCTTGAGTTAATTTATCCATTTTGGTGCACATCCAAATTTTTCTAATTATGTCCATCTTTCAAAGGTAATTTCATTACCTTTCCATCTTTGGGCACAAGTTAACCTTGCAGCTGTGGTAATATGGATTATTAAGTACCGTGTTTTTCCAACTACATGCTCCCCCCTAATAGGAAGACCCAGCATGTTTTCTAGGCATAAAATGAAATTAAGCCCCTCCCCCCAAATTTAGGCCTAGTTTAAAACATGCGAAATTGGGGGGGGGGGGAAGGCAGGGGGAACTTGCCATTAGGAATGCCCCGTGGGCAGCTACACTTCACCATCAGCCGCTCCTAACACCACAGTGGAGCACAGAGGGCTCCCTTACCCATCCCTTACCCGGGTCAGCAGACAGGAGGTGTTAGCAGCTGCTTCTCAGGCCTCCGTAGCTTCCACGGTTCCCACCGGTGCTGACACCTCTCTAGCCAGTGCCGTCTCCAACAATAGCTTCTGAGTTGCTTCTGCTTTTCCTCCGTCCCTGTAACAACAGGAAAAAAAAAGATTTTGAGGTACCTGGGAGCGCCAAGTGCTGCGTTTTGGTTTAATCCCAAGTGGCTGGGTGGGTGTGAGAAGAGCCAAGGGAGCATCTCTGTTGTTGCTATCCTTGGTGCTCCAGCCTCGGGCTCTGCAAGTTTGCAAAAGTCCCAGTGCGCAGCCTGTTCCTGCATTCCAAGCACCCAGGCCAAGCTGCATCTGTCCCTCTCTTGCCAGCGCCATCTCCAATAACAGCGGCAGCAGTGGCAGGAACTGTGGAAGCGTTTCAACCGCTTCTCAGGTGGGAGAGCCGCCTCCGTAACTTCCACGGTTTTTAAAATATTTTATTAAAATGTTAAATGGTTTTATTGTGTTTAATTGTTTTCTTGGAGAAAGGGGTTGGGTATTGCTGCTTTTTAAATTGTATTTCTTGAAATATTTGAGGAAACTTACAATCTAAGACATATCGCCCCTAAGATTTTATGTTGCTTTGTTTCAGAATGTAGTGCAACCTACCAAAGATGTCTATGGAATTAATCTTTCAGAATCTCTTTCAGAAGATGATCTCAGCATATATACAAGGTAAGGTTTTTTTGTTATTATTATGTTGCTCATGCTGAAAAAAAGCAATCCTAAATATCTGGAAAAAAAACAAAGAAAATGGACATGTTTCAACCAGAAGTATGCTACTCATCTCAGTGAGAGAATACACAGATTGCTTACTTTGCTTAGGTTACTGGGTATAGATCATTAAGAGGTTGTTTAATTGTGTATCTCTAAAATAAACTCATATATCTTTTTAAAAAAATAGCTTCATCTCCAAGAAAATCTGGAAGTAAGAAGTATGGGTGGTTGTTATCATCTTCATTCTTAATCTTTTTTAAATTTGAAACAGCAGTATAAAACAAGATAGATTGCACAATTAGCTGCATTACTAAATATAATTTCAATGTAATCTAAATTTCCACAGTCTTAAATACAAGATGCTAGCCACTCTAGCTCTGACTTTAAAGCCTTCCAAGTGATACTAAGCTCTGCCATCTATTGCACAGCACATCACTCACCTTGTTCATGATTTCTTGTTATTAAGAGCAAATCTCCATTGTCTGGATTTCACAGTAATGTATGGAACAGAATAAGAAAGACTCTAATAGCTATTTCTGCTAATGCTGGTATTTTATATGATGCTGTAACAGCATGGTATGATATTCTTTTAAGCCTGATGCTGCAACAGCTAGACTATGGTATTCTTTAGCCTGCTCGATAATAGGTCTCATTGGAACCAATTATTGAGCAATATCTACGCTTTTGAGCATTAAGTCTAGTTCAACAAGTGAATTGACTAGATGGTATTCACATAAAGACTTCGCCAACTCTTTCATTCTCAATAGGTAAAATCTTGGGAAAGAACACATATATATTTCTGCATGTAAGATATATACTGCATGCATGGGTTGGTTATATATCTAATAAATAAAGTCTTGCCTTTGTACATTACCATGTTAATAGTAAAAGGCTGTCCTTATTTACTCTGAGACCCTTTGAATAAAATGTATTTGGCTTTTAGTTAAAAGAAAGTTATGAAGACCCTCAAATGTAACTACACTAGCCTAACAGTATTTCAACTCCTGCATTACTCACTCACAAATTAACTTCAAGGAAAATATATTGTATTTTCAAGCTGCCTTTAATGGAACTTGATGTCTCTTACTGATGTATGACTCTTACAAAGTCTGCAAGAAACATATTATTTTCATTATTTCAGACAGTACGTTTCCCAGTGTGCTTGTTCTGTCTCTGTTCATAGGTTTGTTCAGTTGGGACAGAGTCAACAGAAACAAGAAAAAAGTTCGCAAACTTTTTCTCCTAAAAACTTAGGTGGAGTTATAAATTTGTAAGTATGGAGTGCTCAATCCAATGTTTGAAAAGTTCTTTTTCTCATTCATAGTTAAGGATGAGCTGTGCAGATTATTATTATCTCTTTTATTCATTAAACATGAAACTCAGTCAACTGAACTTTTAAAAAATGTATAACAAATATAATTGACTGGCAGTAATGGTTGATATGGGTTGCTGCCAGCATCGTAGGTATCAAACAAGTATTTTCTTAAAATGTAGTATGTTCCTATTATTATTATTATTATTATTATTATTATTATTATTATTATTATTA
>BLBF01016050.1:57840-88183 GCA_015471245.1 Laticauda colubrina
TATTATTATTATTATTATTATTATTATTATTATTATTATTATTATTATTATTATTATTTCATTAAACATGAAACTCAGTCAACTGAACATTTAAAAATGTGTCACAAATATTATTGACTGGCACTGATGGTTGATACGAGTTGCTGCCAGCATCCTAGGTATCGACCAAGTATTTTCTTAAAATGTACAATGTTCAGAGTAGAGCAGTTTTTTGCAGTTCCACTGGTCTTATTGCATGAAGTTGCAATTTCTTGATGTATTTTGTAAAATTCTTGGATATGGTATCCAAGATGCCAATGATGACAATGCGTATCTCTTATATGTTTCATTCATAATTGCGTAGTTTCGATGGCCAGGTCACGATATTTTGTGTTTTTTTCCACTTCTTTTTTTCCAACTCTGGCATCTCCCGGTAAGGATGGTGGTGGTGGTGGTGGTTGTTATTTCAATTAGTATGGCCTTTTTTGTCATGAAGGAAGGAACATACGTGTTCCAAGATAATGTTGCAGAATCCCATCTGGGTCGGTCACTGGGACCAGAGGTTTTGTCTTCCAAGCTTTCAGACTCATACTGGAGTCCATCTTCAGAGAACTTCTCTGTAGCCAACTGCTGCCTAGGCTAGAGAGAAGTTACCTGAAGATGGGCTCTAGTATGAGTTTGAAAGCTCGGAAGACAAAACTTCTAGTCCCTTTAACCGACCCAGATTGGATCCTGGTCTTTTTTGTATTTAACAAAATAACTAATAAACATTAAAATGATACTTTTTAAAAAGTAACACTCAGAGTTGGTATTCAGCAGGTTCTGACCAGTTCTAGAGAACCAGTAGTAGAAATTTTGAGTAGTTCAGAGAACCGGCAAATACTACCTCTGACTGGATATTTTACAGTATCCTTTTCCTGCCATGCCCACCAAGCTACGGCCACAGAACTGGTAGTAAAAAAAATTGAATCCTGCCACCGGTAACACTGTATTCCTTGGAGGAACGGAATTATAATTTATACTGTTATTTTGTAAGACAATATATAAAGACTCTGCACAAAGCTAAGTTATTGTCTTCCAGTTTATTTTGAACATTAAGAATTTGTAGCATCTTCACGAAATGGACTTATGGAATAATAATAGGTGGTGTCATTAGGCAGTTCCTAATATTTAGAACGTTAAGGATGAAAAGCAGAATCTTTTGAAGTCTTTTGAATGGTGGAATCAGAAGAGTAAAATTAATAATATATTGTGTACTGAAATGTAAGAATAGAAACTTAATAGGAAACCAGACTGTTAAGAGAGTTTGGCCTCATGTGGGATCATAGTAAAGCCATCATAGAGCTAGGGTAGGACATCACATGATCACAGTAATGAAACAGATGAAATATAGTAGAATGCTGCATGGAAATGAAAGTCCCACAATAGATTGAAAAGTGGAAAAGAGATATCTGTCATGTTAAGATTGTTAACAAATCAACCATGAAAGATGAGGAACGCGGGGTTTTAGAAAAGAAGATGAGAAATACCTTTGCTCAACTTACAAAATATAATTTATCTTCCTACACGTGCTCCTTTTACCAAAATTGGTTTTAACTAGTCCCTAAGCCTTCAGAGTCAATTTTTAGTAATGGCAGGGGCGGCAAAGAAGGAAGGTTTACCTGTCCCTCTTCTATTGACTAAAGTAGTTGCATAAGCAGAACAACAGGTGACCAATTAATTTTTATACCATTACTCTTATTATGACATTGTTTGTCTTTTAGATGTCCCACCTTTCTTCTACAGCTCACTACTGTGTATAGAGGTTTCTATTTATTTTAACTACATAATAATACTTAAGTTGATTGGGGTTAGAGTTAATTCCTGCTCCAAAGTTACCTCATTGAGTTCCATGGTGAAGCAGCAATATGAACTAGTCCCTACAGTCTCATTCCAACACCTACACTTCTACTGAACAGTGAAATGAAATTATATTGATTATTTGTCAGACTTCAATATCTGTATAGCCAGCACAGATATCAGTTCCTTAAGAGACCACCATAAATTGTAGCCAATAATAGAGAAGCAGATAAGTTAGCAGCTAGTATTACTGCTAAATTTTAGAAGAAGTTTAATTAAATTAGATTATTAGTGAGGTACTGCCAACCTTGCAATACATTAAACAGATCATACAAGAATGTTTCTCTCTGATTACTAACTAAATTAATTAATAATCGATAGACTGACCAACCAATCAACCAGCATATTATGTTCCAGGGCCATGAGAGGCTGTAGCAGTCAGAAGACTCCTGAAAAGTGTTGTGGTGTATCCTTCCATTTCATGAGGAATAAATTTTTTCAGGTTGTCTGACTACATCCTTTCCTTCTTTTCTGTATGCTGAAGTTTTGTGAGCTACAGTTTAATAGCAGATATTTTGGACATAGGAAGCATTTAAAATCTTCAATAATGTCACAAAATAGATACCACAAGGGAGAGTAAAACATTATGGCATATGTCACACACTTTTTTATATATTGCTATGTGAATAATTAAGAAAGAGAAGCCTTTGTATGGTATTGTTGATATCTATTAAAGGAAATCTCTGATTCGAATTTCTGTCTTATCTCTTGAAATTTCTCCTGAGTTTAACATTTATTTTACTTTATTTACTTTTCACAGAACACCTATCTCTGCTTTTTCCCAAGACAACATTTACGAAGTCCAGCCACCTAAAGTGGACAGGAAATCTATTGAGATTTTTCATGCTCATATCCAAGCAAGCAAGGGTATTATGCAGCCTTTGGGAAAAGATGACATCTTCCTATACCGAGAGTATATTAGGAATAGATATCTGTGAAAAAAATGCCAGTACTCATCTCTTCTGAATGTAACTGTGCTGAAATCTTAGATAGATCTTGCCTAGGAAAGTTAGTATCTTGAATGCCTCTTATATGTATTTTTTTCTCCCATAAGTCCAAAGTAGACAGATGACTTATCTTTAACGGCTTTGTGATACAAATACAAGTAACTTCATGTGTGAATAATTAGCTTGAAAAAGCTGAATATAACCTTTGAGAAGGATTGAGAATATTAAAGATTTTGATAAGCAGTATTATGTACAAATATAAGCACAGACACATACTGTATATGTACACACTTATATAGACATTCGTAAGTAAATCCATATGCACACTTTGACATAGAGAGTGAAAAGTTGCCATCAAGTTAAACTGAACTTCAACTTTTATACATGGCCAAAATCCCAGCAACATACCTAAAAAGATCTAAAAACATGTCCACTATAAAGTAATTTTAAAAACTTTTCTATTAGAGGTCAGGGTAATGGTAATTTTTATTTGATAAAGTAGAGTGAGGTTTTATATAAAGAAATTGGATAATGAAATATCTGCAAACATACAATTAGTTCAGAGAGCGCCAAGGACTCCATAGTTTCTAATTTACGGTCTTCATCTTCATTAAGTCCAATTGATTCGAAAATAAAAGGAATGCTTAGCATTTTTTGTGCATTGCAAACAGGAGATTCTACCATTTGTGTTTCTGTGACAGCACCTCTTGCAAATCCAATCCCATGGTCTTCACTGAAACAAGCACAGTAGGCATGGCAAAAGACAATTTTGTTACCATCTATTATGAAGGCCTTGGAATTGTTCAGAGATGGATGTCAGTTTCTGTTGTCTCTGAATCACAATCATATGACCATGGGACCACTGTAAGTCCCCTCATTCATTAAATTTTGAATGATCCCTGAATGAGTGGTCATCATCTGAGGCTTACTTGTATCAATATGAATCTTTATAGGGATTGTGCACCAGATATCATCATTTACTCTACATTGTCTTCTAAAGTAGAGTGTAATGTATTTGAGATAATCTATGAAATATCTGTTCTCTATTAATAATACCAACCTACAGTAATAATAGCAACAATAATTAATACTAAGTTCAGACCAAAAATCAAAAAATAAACAATATCCCAATCAAGGAGCTGCCATACAAACTAATGGTAAACAGCCAACCAGAGAACCACTAAGACAACTCTCTAACTAACACTGACAGGGCAAGCCACTGGAATATAAATTGAGAACAAACCCCACTCCTTACTAGCACCAATTGATTATATTACTTAGTTTGGGTAAGTTACAAATATTCTCCTTTATCAGACCCATTAATACAATGAAGCACACTATCTGGCCATGGAAGAAATTAATGCAGCTTAGAAACAATTTACTGAAAAGTTGCTTACAAGATTTCTTGATATTAAAGCAGACGATATAGAAAGCAACAAATTGTATTGGATAAAACAGAGACTGACTGATTTAATTTTTTAAAAATGCTGCATTACAAAAGCAGTAAGGAAAAAAACACGCTAAATCTGGCAAAATTGATTTACAAAGGGAACCAGTTGATGTTTTAACAATTAAAGAGGACTAAGTATCAGGATTCTCCAGAAAATGGCACACCAAGTGACAGGATGAATTTTTCTCAGGCCGACAAACAACTATTTTTGCTGCCAGAGTGAGTTCTTTGGGAACATCTCCCCAGATTTGAATTGGAGCAACTGATGACTGTGTACTTGCCTGGGAAGAGAAAGCTAGATGATTGCAATTATCAATAAGAGTGACTAGACAGTTGGGTCTCTATTTTTTCCTGTTACCATTTGATTTTTTTTTAGGTGTGTGGTTTTCAATATCATGTTTTGAACTTTTTTCCTTTCCTTTTTTCTTTTTGCTTTTGACCTACATTTTTAATTAATTCTCTGAACACTGATTGATTTTATACCCTCTTGCTGGACTGTGAACTTTTTACCGTTTTTATTGTTTTGCTTTGGAGTCAGGAAACACTTTCATTTTTGCTGCGTGGAAGGCAACAGCACAAAGACTTTTCTCCTTGGTAGTGAAAATGATCTGATTTGATTTACATCTTCATCAATGCACTGCAAGGATTTTAAATTTTACTAGTTTTTAAAAGAACTTTGCGGCTTTATTTTGCTTTTCTATATATTTCCAGTCTCCTTTTTTTTCCTCTAAAAAGATGGCAATTTTCTTTTTTTATTTACTTTCTATCATGGGAAATATCTGAACTTTTTCTGCAAACATTTTGTTATGGAACATCTTTTGTTTTTGAGAAAAATTATCTACATTTTGTTGTGAAAGAAATTTGGATTATATTAAAAATCCAAATTAAGGATTAAAAATAAATTAAGGATTAACATTGTACATTATATACTCTTTATAATGTCCACAAAAAGAGATATAAAAGAAAGACGAGACAGATCAATTTAATGTCAAAGCCTTCTTGGAAGCCTTCAAAAAATTGCAGGTTTGTTACAGTTTGTATTGTTTGTTACAAAAAATCTTTGTTGCAGAGATTGTTAATAAACAGAGTTGGAAGGGACCTTGTGGGTCATCTAGTCCAACCCCCTGCCCAAGCAGGAGACCCTACACCATTTCTGGCAAATGACAGCACAATCTCTTCTTGAAAGTCTCAAATGATGAAGCTCCCACAATTTCTGAGAGGAAGCTGTTCCGAAGGTAAACTGAATAATGTTTGTTGAAGAAGGCTGAAAGTGGTATGAATTTAAAAGGCTTAGAAATGGCACTATGCATCAGCAGTGAACTTCACTTTCTTAAGGAAACTGATGGAGATTGTGGAATAGATTTATTATACTCAATCAGAAGACAACTGTTAAAGAGATGTGGTTCAACTTGTATGAAAAACTACAGAACAGCAAGTGCTGTGGAGGTACAACAGAGAATTATGACTTTGAGGAATGAGATGCAATTGTTGGAAAAGACCCCAATTATAATTTAAAGAAAAACTTTTATTATTAAGAACCAATTGAAGATACTTAATCCTGGACTGATCAAAGATAATGATTGCAGTGGTTTATGGTAGATTAGAAAGATTAGATTAGAAAGTTGTGGACTTTCTACATGTGAAATACAATAATGGCAATAGCAGTAGCATTTAGACTTATATACCGTTTTCACAATGCTTTACAGCCCTCTCTAAGTGGTTTACAGAACATATTGCCCCCAACAATATGGGTCCTTATTTTACTGATCTTGGAAGGATGGAAGACTGAGTCAACCTTGAGCCGGTGAGAATCGAGCTGCCAAACTATTGGCAGTTGGCAGTCAGCAGAATTAGCCTGCACTACTGTGTTCTAAACATTGCATTACCATAGATTGTTAATAGAGGGCTTTGAAATGTAGTAGTGTTGTTGGCTTTACCTGTTAACCTTTTTAAAGTAAATAGATGATAGGTCAAATTAGCTTAGCAAATAGAGCTATAGAAACTTATAAATTGTACACCTGTTTTGCAAGGGCGGGAGTATGTTGTTGAAATGTATCACTATTCAACTGGGGGGGGCAATATATGTGTATGGTTTTTTAATGCACTTTTTGTCTTGTTTAGTTTTTGCTTTGTTGTTTCTCTTTTTTCTGTTGAAGTTTGTATTTATTTTAGAAATAAAATTAAACTTAAATAGTCATGCAAATAATAAATCAGAATAAAAACTTGGAAGGCCTTTCCTGTTGGGTTTATAAAAAGAAATTGTTCAACTAATCAAACTGTTCCTAAGAGTAGAGAAAGATAAATTATTCAAGCTATTCCTAAAAGAAGATAAATTAAAAAATGATAACAAATCAACTTCTGGGATGTTATTTGATGGAATTAAAGATTAACCTTTTAAAAAGAAAACAGAAGATTTATAAAGTGAATGTATCTGATCAGGATTAAAATATATCACTGTGGTTTCTGGTAGATATTAATTGGATTTCTTTTTGACCAGGGTTGAAAGGCTTTAAAGTAGAGGTTTCAAACTCGATTTGATTGCGGGCTGCATTGGGGTTGTATTTGACCTTGGGGGTTGGGATGGGCATGACCAGGGTGGGAATGGCCAGCATGACATCACTTGTGTTGGGGGGTGCCTGTGGTGGCACGACTGCTCCGCCAGCAAAAACAGGCTCCTGAGCTCCATTTTCGGCTGCGGCAGCCTCCTGCAACCCTCTGCCACTGAAAACAGAGCTCAGGTGGGAGCTCATGCGGCCCTTGTGAGCTCCATTTTCCCTTCACTGTTTCAAGGGCAGTCCTGTGGGCCAAATCTAAGCAGCCCGTGGGCCAAATCTGGCCCAAGGGCCTTGAGTTTGATATCCCTGCTTTAAAGAATAGTTTATAAATGGGGAAATAATTTTTTTGTTTCATGGTTTAGAAAAAGAGATAAATTGGATTAAAAAATGGATTTATTTGATTTAAGATTAAAATATATAGTTACTATTCCTGATAGCTCTTTTGCTGATTAGGACTGAAATATTTTTTAAAATATACTTTGATATTGATAAGTGATGAGATATGGGAAGATATTATTGAACTACCAAAAAAGATGTTACATTACTGTAATTGCTTATACTTATCTGGAAGGTAAAGGGAGTCATATCAGGCACAAGCAACCAGAACCATTTGTAAATAGCCTCAAGCTGAAATTTTATTGTTTATCACCTATGTTACAAGAATCTTACCAAAATGTTTGCCTTCTCCTGGGAACAAGCAGATAAGGTTTCATGGATTCTGTGGGAGGTCATGCTTACAGCATTTAAAGCAATGTAAGGACTCCAAGCTTGGCCCTTGCTTGACTTCCTAGTCTAGCTGAAAATTCCGCCAAAGTTGTCCCTTTCTCTCTCTCAATCGTCTTGTATTTTTTATTTTTCCAATATTCATATCTTCAATAGTTTTTATTAGTTTTTTATTTTTTTATTTATAAACTGTAATAAGTATTTAATAAGACAAACTAAAGGAATTGACTGGTTGTTATGGGGAAAACAGGAACAGGAAGCTATGTCGGATATGTTTGCTGCCCTGAGTTATTTGTAAAAATAAGAAAAGCAGGAAATTAAAAAAATTATTATTGTCTTCTACAAATAACACATGGTGGTGCATATATACTTTCCTTTCATTTTCCCCACAACAACAATTGTTTGAAGTGGGTTGGGCTGAGGGACAGTGAGTTGCACAAAGTCAGCCAATCACTGGGTGCCCAAGGATTAGAACTCACAATCTCCTGTTTTCTGCCCTGGTGCCTTACCGACTAGATTAAACTCGCCCACTCAGTTCATTTTCGCATATTATTCAGGGCAAGTTTGACAAACAGGTTTGGTAACTGAAGTATGGCATGAACAAAACATTATTGTTCAATGAATGCCGATTATAGATATTTCATATTTGAGGTGCAGAGATTGTAGTGAAGATTTTTATTCTCTGATTGAGGAAGAGATTAAACTAATTAATCTGCCTCTTAGAATCAGCCAGAATATTCAGAGAAGCTATGAAACCCAGTGACATTTTGATTGGGTTCTCAGGAAGGAGCATATGATCATCATTGCCTTACCTGACCCAAAATTTAAAAATAACATTTAAATTTCATTTTCACAATTTGTCAGGGAAAGCTTGAAGATATAATATAATAAAGCCAGAACAAAAGCTCCATGTACCAAGCTTTAGTAATCCAGTAATGGTTAGGGGTCAAAGAATAATTTATCTGTATATGACAAATTTCCACACCTTCTTTTAGATAATATTTTTCTGTTCCCTTGATTTAAAAAAAAAAGCATTATAATGTTGTGCTTTTCTGGGATTATTTGCTATACAACTAATTTGATTCTAATTAGGTCACCTGTCATCTGTTCACTTTCATTTGTTGCTCTATTGTAAACTTTTCTACCATAATCCTTTTGTATTCTTAATTTTCTAAGCCACTCCAAATACCACATCCAAATGTGGCAAACCTTGTTGAAAATAGAGAACCATTATTCTCTTTGTGTCAGCTGAACAATGATGAAGTTTCTGCATTTACTCATTAGTAGAAGTGCCAATCAAAAGAAAGTGTCAATCAATATTGGGCTCCTCCTACCAAATGTATGGTATACATTCCAGCAAGATGACATGACTAGGAGGACAACAATGGGAAGTGTTCATGGAGCTACAGATCTGAGGGAAGCTCAGAATCTAAGCCTGGAAATGCTTTCATCTGTCAGGAAGGAAGGTTTAAGAATCATTTTAGGATTGGGCTAGGCTACTATTGATGAGATACAGATAACAGACTATGCCCTACTTTTTAGGGCTGAGAGGGAATGAGTGGCCAGCTGACTTTGGGTATAAGGTGAAACTAGAACTAACAATCTCCATTTTTCTAGTCCAGGGTCTTCATGACTACACCAAACTGGCTCTGTCTCCCGAATCCTATTCAATCACTTTTACTCCTTTTTTTAAGCAGCAGACCATGTAACTTTTAATTAGCATTTGTACATTTTAATAATTCTTCCATTTCTCCACCTTCAATAAACATTCTGCCAATGTACAAAGATTTATCTACTTCCTCTAGTTTTTCATCATTTATGTGTAAGTTGAAATTGTTCATTCCATTTTCCCTGTCAAAATTCTTGGTCTTTAATACATTAATATTCAGCTCCATATTCCTCATTTAATTATATAGTCTAACACTGAATGAATATGTTGTACATTTGTAAAAGTAATAGAAAGGATATGGATTAAGCAGCCTGATTATGATTTATTAAATGTGCACATTTCCGAACCCCGAACTCTAAATTGAGTAGATTAATTTTGTAAAATAGAGTTGATACATGCAGAGAAATAGTGTAGCTTTTATTCAGATTGTTGAAGGGGGATAATCATGCGGAATTGAAATGTGCTTTATAAATGTTAGGTCATCATCATTTTAGCCTATCCACTGCAGGATGAAGGCCTCTACCACATGTTTCCAGCCAATACAGTCCTGAGCTTCCTTTTGCCCACAATATTTGCTGATGTTATTAATCCATCTTGTTTTAGATCTCTTTGGTGGACACTTTTTATCAAATGGGATCCATTCTATGACTACCTTGCTCCACCTGCCATCAGTTCGTCTTGCTATGTAACCAGCCCATTTCTATTTCAATTCTTTTACTGTCATGATGATATCGTATACTTTTGTTAGTTCTCTTATCCATGTACAGGTCTTTCTGCCTTGTCTTGTAATGCCAAGCATGCATCTTTCCATGGCTCTTTGTGCTATTCGTAGCTTTTGTATGCCTCCTAAAAAAATGGATGAACAGAAAAGCACAAATTCAATTTCATTAAGGGCTGCATCAGGGGTTGTATTTGATCTTGAGGGAGGGAGGATAGGGTGGCGTGGCCAGGTTGGGCGTGGCCAGCTAGATGTCACTTGTGTTGTGAGTACCTGTGGTGTCCCAAGTGCTCTACCAGAGAAAATGGAACTCCTTTTTTGCTGGCAGAAGCACCGCTGGCCAGTCCTTTGCTGTTTCCAGGGCAGCCCTGTGGGCCAGATCTAAGCATCCTGCCAGACGGATCTGGCTCATGGGCCTTGAATTTGATACCCTGGTGTAACTAGATGGTGTAAGAAGAAAAACAATAACATACAGAAGTGCTCATGATGTGGCTATCTCATTTGTATAATACCGGTATGAGTGTACCAGTTGACCCTCAGAAAAATGTTATTATTGATCTCTTCCATTAAATAGAAAGGTGACAAGAAACAATGCAACAAGTACAGGGGAATTCCATCTTCTCATCCTATCAATTGCTACAATTGATTGATTTTCTTTTGGTATAGAATTATTCTCAGCTAGAACAATCAAGCCATAAACTTGCCTTCTATTAGAATCGGACAGCTCCAGAGGTTGGAATTGAAGACCTCTACAGAAACAGGACACTTAAGAAGCGCTCAAGCATCCCATGTCAATCTGCCAGGACATCCTCTATCCATTTGCTCTTCACATACACGCCCCCAAACAGTGGTGGGATTCAACATTTTTTACTACTGGTTCTGTGGGATTGGGTTGGTGGGCATGGCAGGGGAAGGATACCATAAAATCTCCATTCCCATAGCACTTCAGGGGAAGGTTACTGCAAAATCCCATTCCCTTCCCACTCCACTAACCTGGAAAGCAGCTCCGTTCTGTGCAGGGCAACAAGAGAAGACCCAGCCGATCAGCTGGGACTCGGGAGGCAGAGAATAGATGGGGCAGGGCCAGTCAATAGTATTTGCTGGTTCTCCACAACTGGTCAGAACCTACTGAGCACTATCTGTGCCCCCAAGTGTTTAAATGTTCTATATTTTTAACCTTTTTCAGCAGTTGCGTTTTCAATGAAAGTGTTGGTTTTTAACCTCACACTGGTTAATCACAAATTGAGTTAAAATATTCAGTTAACATATTTGCGACCTTAAGGTATGCTTTTCAAGTTGGTTATTGTCACCAATTGTTACTTTCTCTTTCCTTCCTAAAATCTTATATGCCAAAACTGGATGTTGGTTAAGCAGAAATTATTCAAGTTTCAATTATCAAGAGAAATTGCATTCTATTGTACTTTATTCTGCTTTAGATAACATGGCTATATCTGGTTCTTTGTATTTAAATTGTGTTCATGTTAGTTTATTCTAAAATAAATCATTCAGAAAAAACCTGCTTTGGAACAGCATTCAGTGGTGTCCTTGATGTTGTCTGGACTTACTTGTTCACTTGCAGAAGTTTTCTTACCCAATTAGTAATCTCATCAGTGCTCTAGCACATTGTCAGGAAATGAAGTGTATGCAAGCGAACAACCAAGCTCAGAGAACCCCAAGGACTCTGCAGTTCAACCACGAGCTACATATACATTCTCTTGTGTTGGAATAGGATACAATTACTATAAATAAGAAAATATTATCAGATACTATTGGCAGTAAAAACAGAAGTGGTAAAATCAAATTTCTCTTTGGCAACATCCCTATGAACGCTGCTCTGCTTCACATATTATGCTAAGCCGTGCTTGGTAGAGAAACCCAATCATCTGGGTGCAACTAAGGCCATAAAACATTGGTTGGTAAACCATAGTAGCTTGAGTTCTCATTGTTTCCCATCATTAACTAATTCATTAATCATTAATTAGCAATACCATAGTTATGGGAAATATATATTTTGTAGGCAGATTCAGTCTTAGCTATCTCAAGGATTTTGCACATGTCTTGTAATGAATTATGCAAAAGACCACTGCCATAGAGCCTGCTGCCAGATGCCAGGTTCTAGTTCTCTCTTAGGCCCAGAGCCAGCTGAGTGCCCTTGGGTCAGTCACTCACTCACTCTCAACTCTTAGAAGGAAGCAATGGCAAACTAATTCTGAAATCTCAGGAAAATTGCAGGGAATTGACCGCATAGTTGGCAGAAATCAAGACTAACGCAAAGGCTATGTCTTTGAGATCTGAAGAGCCTCTCGGTCAGGGGTGTCAGACTCACATCAACACAGCAGCATCATGTGACATATCGGGACTTTGTTCTCCTTCACTAAACTGGGTGTGGCCGTGGCCAGTGCGTGATGCATCCGGCCCATGGGCTGGGAGTTTAACAGCTCTGCTCTAGGTGCTAAGTTGCTCTCTTGAAATGTTTAGGATTGCAAACTTAATGCTATTGTTTTGGGTAGCCATCTGGATTATAAATATATAGGAGGGTTTGGCATCAATATAATATATAAACAATAAATAGCATGGATAAACATGATGTTGCTTGACATTACTACCCTGCTTGCAAGTTTCTCAGGATAACCATAGTCAAAGACAAAATGCTGATCTTACGTATTTTGGTATGACCAGAAAGACAATATTTAGATAAAAACACACCTCTCCTAAATTACACACATTCTCATCTTGTTATCAATCATGCTGACAAATCAATTGCACAGAAGATCAACAACTAGAGCCATCATCAGGAAGTTGTTTGTACAATCATAATCTGAAGAGACTTTTTAAAATAAGATATATATTGTATGATACAACAATAGTTGTAGCAAAGTTATAGCAAAAAACAATAGCAAATAATTTTGTTATCAATTTTTAAATAAAACTATTAACTCAGTTAGAAAATGGGTACTCTTGTTTTTTCTTCATATTCCAGATTTCATGATATAATTCTAAGTTAAAATATATGTACATATTTAAAAGCATTTGTAACAGGGAAATAATAGCTAAAATATCAAAATTAGCAAAGGATACATAAGAAAGTGAAAATGAGCTTTCTCATTTTAAATAGGCAAAAATACATGTAATGTATGGACAAAATCTTGTGCCATCATTGATTTTTCAGTTTTCTCCATCTTGTTGGTCATTTTTCATGTCTGGTGACATAAATGTGTCTAGTCTTTCAATCCCAGATCCAGACTTTTGATTTTTTTTCCCAATTTTATCCACTGATATCCCTCACTATGGGCATTCTATATATTGACATTTCACATTATATGAATCCTACTGAATTTCTAAAACAATCTCAAAGGACATTCTGACACATACTGCCAGCCAGCTATAGTATAGTTGAAAAGCATTTTCATAGTTTGTGCTTGAGAGAACGTACTTTATTCGAAATTATGCCACAGAAGGCAAACACTGATTCAATTTTTATTGTTTTATTTCTCTATTGAGAGTTAAAAGCCGCAGAGCCTTAACATCAGAAGGTCACTGGAAAAATAAAGACAAATCACTCTACTGGTAGCTTTTTCTTAGTTTGCATCTAAAAAGAAAAAGTTTGTTTTCTATGAAGAAGAGGTGAACATTTTTTTCTGGTCATCAGACTACATTTTTTCAAAATTTAATTTTTTATTTGCCTTTTGAGGGTCATGATGGTGATGAAGTGATGTTAATGAGAAGGATGTGGCTTTGGATCACCCGACTGCATGTTCCAAATAGGTGTTGTAAGTCTATCAAAAGCTTAACATACCTATGTGATTTCTGATGATGAGGTTCATCATCTGTAAGCTCCCTGCTGACTGAGAGTAGCATATATGGCTTGTTCAGGGTTAATGCAGCATAGGGATGGGCAACCTTTGTTGGTGTAAAATTGATCAGGATGATGGGGTATGATCTAGGTCAGGGCAGCATATTAAATCTGAAGGATGCTTTAGAATATGCAGAGATACTGTCAAGGTTGATTCACGAAGTACATCTTCCTGCTTGCAACTTGACAGGCTAAACATGGATTATAAGCTTCCTAAAGGCCCTGTCCCACTGGCTGACGGATGCAAAATGTATGCATAAAGGACACAGCGGATGAGCAAAATTTTAGGGGTGGCTCCATCTATTGTCATCCGCTCCAAAAAGTGGCGAAAATTTGCATAAACAGAACGGAAAAGAATGGAAAAGAACGGACGGGGGTAGTATGTAGCGGGGATGTTAAACGAATGTTCGTAGGAAGCCTAGCGGATGGAAACGGCTGACACATCCGCAGGGGTTCCGGGGGAGAATAGCAAAGCGGACGCATAGCGGAAGGGCTGGATGCATAGCGGATGACGCGAATGCATCACGGACGCCTATAGGAAGCAAAGCGGATGCATAGCGGATGTATATTGGATGCAAAGCGGTCACTGCGCATGCGGGGAGTATGAATTGCGTCAGCTTCACAGATATAAAAGGATGCAGCTCGCACGCAGTCAGCATTCAGAGGAAAGACGTGCTGCCACAGACATCTTCGAATAACACCATGGTTCGTCAGTCAGGGAAGAAGAGAAAGCCTGTGCCTACTCGTGCCAGCCCTGGCAAGAAGGACAGAACTACTCCCTGGCACTGACTCTGAAGCTGCTGGTGTTTCTCCTCTTGCTGCTGCTGCTGCTTCTCCTGCTGGTGCTGCTGCTGGTGCTGCTGGTGCTGCTAGTGCTGGTGCTGCTACTGCTACTGCTACTGCTGCTGCAGTGGTGGACCAGCCCCAAGGCCCACAAAGCCCTGCTGCTGAAGGCCCTGCTGCTCAAGCCCCTGAAGGCCCTGCTGAAGGCCCTGCCAGAGGGAGGAAGGCAAGGAAAGGAGAAGGGAGAGAGGAAACAGTACACCGTTTCCGAGGACCATGAGGAGGAGGTGCTGGAATGGCTGAGGGAGAACGAGTACCTGTGGAGAAAGGGCCACAGACTCTATCACGACACCAAGAAGAAACAGGCAGCTTGGAGAGACAAGGCAGAGAGCCTGGGCTACACTGCAGATGTACTCCTGGGATGGTGGAAGCACATGCACACCTGGTATGGCAAGCTACATCTCAAAAATTTTGGGCAGGCCACCGTCAAGCTCACTGATTGGGAGATGTACGTCATGGCCAAGTGCAGTTTCCTGGAGGGTGAGATCTGCCACCGAGGAGCAGCCCCTCTGACACCCCTCTCCCTCAGACAGCCCACACACAGCCATTCCTCTTCCAGCCAGGAGCCAGCTGCCCTGTCCAGGCAGGTATTTTCAGAGGGCCCCACGGCAGAGACCCCCCTGACAGCTGCACTCCCCATGCCGGAGGACTTGGAGGATGACGCCCTGCTGTCACAAATGGAGGAAGAAGCAGCAGCCACCAGAGACCAACCCACCCCCAGCTCCATAGGATGCAGGCAGAGAGGCAGACTGGAGGGCCAGAGCCACACTGTCCTGTTGGAGATCAGGGACACAATGAGGACCAGCACAGAACTTCTCTCTTAGCTGGTCCACTTGGACAGAGGATCCTCCAGCCGCCACACTTTCATCACCTACGTGAGCCACACCTTGAGGGATATGCCCGAGGCCCAGTACCAGGTGATGAAGGAAAAGATCACAGCACTTCTGCACAACCCTCAAGGCTCAGCTGAAGCTACTCCGACCCAGTCCAGATCTGCTCCTCCACCCCAGGAGATGTCACAGCCCTTCCACGGCTTTCAACAGCCCCTCACCTACCAAGGCTACGACTACCAGGACTTCCCACAGCAAAAACAGACCTTCCCAGTCCAGGCCCAGGTTCATCGCACGCCAAAGATGCCACTCCTCACCCAGCTGCAGACCAGACAGCCCCACTACACTCCTCTTTCCTCCACCTCACAGCCAAGCCCGTCAATGGACAATCTGTCATCAGTCTTGTGCCTGACATCCCAGGTACTTGATGAAGGGCATCTCAACCTATGGGACTGAGTCAGCTCTCTGAGAGCTTCCTGAACACACCATCCCCTGTTGTACTCTCGTGGCCAAGCACCCCAATGGCGCCTCAGACCAGAACTCAAGCCACAGCCACCTCCACAGTCCCTGGCCACTTAACAGCTGAGACCATGGACATGACTCAGGGTGACTGAGAATAGTGCCAGAGACTGAGTTGTTACTTGTTCACTTTATCTTTGCTTAAGACACTTTATTTGGTTCATTTTGCTTTTTTAATAAAGTCATACAGTTTACTTAAGACAGTTATTAATAAAGGTTATCTTTGCTTAACACACTTGGTTCATTTTTTTTTTTACTTAATAAAATGTTGGTGAAAACTTTGAAAAAATATTTAAGCCTTTGCATGTTTGTGGGATGGGTAAGGATAGTTGTGGGATAGATAAGGATAGTTGTGGGATAGATAAGGATAGTTGTGGGATAGATAAGAATAGTTGTGGGATAGATAAACCTCCAGTGCAAGCATAGTGGGACTGTATGGTCCACCCTTCCAGCTGCCACACCTATGGACCTTTTGTATCAATAACAATTTATTCATTGATCAACACATTTTAAAATAAACAAAGCTCTTTATCAATGCCCTATTCATTGTAGGACCACTCAACATACATGGCACAATCTCATCAGTGTTATGCAACAGTCTCAAGGAAGCATCCATTAATCATCTATCATCCTGTCTTGCCACTCCACTGCTCCAGCTGGGGAGTTGCACCAGTGTCTCAGTAGGTTGCGCTGCTTCTTCCCTTCACATGAAGCTCTGTTGGGGCCTTGTACATCCACAGTGTCTATCAGGTTTTGTCCTTGCCTCCATTCACCAGGCTCCATGTCCCCATTCCCTTGTTGACGGTCCACAAGCTGTTCTGGAACACTGGGTAGCGGGTGCGCATGAGATTGTGCAGGATGCAGCAAGCTTCCACGATGCTCCTCACAGTCTGTGGGTGATGCTGCATGGTGGTGAGAAGTACCTGGAACCTGTTGGCCAGGATGCCAAAGGCGTTCTCCACCACCCGTCTTGCCCTGGACAGCCTGTAGTTGAAGATCCTCTCTTCACGGGTGAGGTATCTTGAACTGTACGGCTTCATGAGGTAGGTTGTGAGGGAGAAGGCGTCATCACCAATGATGAAGTGGGGCACATCTTGTGTGTCATTGGGTAGGGGGTCTGGATCTGGAAAACCCATGATGAGGTTGCATTCCAGCCCATCCTTGAGGTCACTGGTGTTGTATGCCTGGCTATCTGAAGCTGACCCGTTGCCTGAAGCATCGATGTAGATGAACTTGTAGTCAGCATCAACCATGGCAAAGAGGATGATACTGAAGAAGCCCTTGTAGTTGTGATAAGTGGACCCTGAGTTGGCTGGAGCTTTGCAGGTCACGTGCTTCCCATCTATGGCTCCAACGGTGTGGGGAAAGTTCCACCTCTGATACCACTCTTTTGCAAGTTTTCTCCAGCCTTGTTCAGTGGTGGGGCACTTGAGGAGCTCCTCCACGTATTCTTTGATGATGGCCTGCACCACTTCTCTGACGACTTTGCTGATGGTGTTGTGTGGCACCCTCCATGCATACTGCATGTCTTTGTATGTGGTTCCAGGGACCAGGTGGCGCAGAGTCAGTGCCACCTTCAGTCCAGGGTCCAGGCTGGGACGGAAGTTGGTGCTCAGCTTGGTCAACCTTGGTCTCAAACACTGTACAAGTTCGTCAAACGTGGCTGGTGGCATCCTCATGAAGTGATGGAATGCACGAGGGTCTTCATTCCTGAGCTCCACCATCAACTGGTCATAGAGTCCAAACTCCATTCTTCTCCCGATCCATCCTCGGACCCACACAGCTCTTGGACGTCTCCTTCTTCTCCTTGTGTATAAAAGGTGAAACAGTCTGAACAGGGTTTGGCTCTGGTGATGAATGATCACAGCTACCATACGGATTGTGTCATGATCCATGGTGGAGATGACTGGATGATGTGGAAGAGCAAGACCAAGGGTGAAGAGGTTTGTACATCATGGCTGCTGGACTCATACTGAGATCCAGGTGATTTCCTCACCCTTTTTATAGGAAATATCGGTTTTCCGCTAGGTGTCCTACATACTCTAGACATACTGCAGACATCCTAAATATCCGAGATACATCCCAGATACAAACGTTTTGTCCGTTTAATCCTTTATATATGAGATGCATATGCTTACATCTTTTCTATTTCCATGCTACTAATGCTGTGTAGATGTTCCGTGTACCTTTTGTTTCCTCCCTCTTTCCATTTTCAGCTGCAGCAGATGTGAGTTGCGAGGGTGTCCAGAGGATGCCGAGAGGATACAGCGGACATTTAACGGATGATAACGGACATCGAATGTTTGTTTCCTGTATATGTCATGGAGGTATATCGTACACGGCAGAAAGTTCATCCGTTCACAAAGTTTTGTGCAGCTCAAAACTTCTTGCGTGGATGAAATCTCAGTGGACGGATGCTCGATGGATAGAGTGTATGAAACACATATGCAGTGAGTACCCACAGATGCATCGCATTTTCCAACGGATGGCAAGCTTTTTTTAACGTTTTACATCCTCTTTGCATCCGTTGGTGTAGTGGGACAGGGGCTTAACAGACAGGAAGCAGCAAGTGAAGCTCGGCACATCTGATATCTGTACAATTAGCACAGCCCCCCCCCCCAAGGCCGTGTGCTTTTTCCACTTCTTTCTATATACCAATGACTGCATCTCAAATGATCCATCTGTTAAAATACTGAAGTTTGCAGATGACACAACAGTGATTGGTCTCATCTGAGATAATGACGAATCTGCATACATACAGGAGGTTATACAAATTGCCTCATGGTGTAATCAGAACAATCTGCAACTGAACGCACTCAAAAACGTAGAAATGGTGGTAAACTTTAGAAGAAACCCATATTACCACTTCTTACAATAGTAGACAACACAGTATCAACAGTCGAGACCTTCAAATTTCTAGGTCTATCATATTCAAGACCGAAGATAGACACCTAACATCAAAAACATCATCAAAAAAGCACAACAAAGAATGTTCTTTCTGCGCCAACTCAGAAAGCTCAAGCTGCCTATACAGTTCTACAGAGGAATTATTGAGTCTATCATCTGCACCTCTATAACTGTCTGGATTGGTTCTGCAACCCAACAAGACAGACACAGACTTCAGAGGATAATTAGGACTGCAGAAAAAACAATTACTACCCACCCGCCTTCAATCGAGGACTTGTTTACTGCACAAGTGAAAAAGAGGGTTGCAAAAATATTTACCGACCCCTCACATCCCAGACATAAACTGTTTCAACTCCTTCCTTCAAAATGACGTTATAGAGCACTGCACACCAGAACAACTAGACACAAGAACAGTTTTTTCCCGAAAGCCATCACTCTGCTAAACAAATAATTCCTTCAACACTGTCCAACTATTTACAAAGTCTGCATTATTACTATTAATCTTCTCATCACACCTGATCACCCATCCCCTCCCACTTGTGGCTATATGACTTTTATTTTGTTGCTTGTATCCTTATGATTTATATTGACTGTTTCCTAGTATAATTTGATTGCTTATTGTACTCTATGGCTATCATTAAGTGTACCTTATGATTCTTGACTCTTGATGAAGGTATCTTTTCTTTTATATATACTGAGAGCATTTGCACCAACAAATTCCTTGTGTGTCCAATCACACTTGGCCAATAAAAAGGGTTTTTACTTTGCTGCACTTCACTCCAAAACCTTAGAACTGGCTTTGCTTCTCCTGTGCCTAATATGGATCTGTCGTGAAAGTTTTACTCTTGGTAACAAGTAAATGTCTCAGGAATTCCTTTTGCTGTAAGGACAGTTGTGTGAGCTCAAGAAAAGATGCAGCTGCTTTAAAGAGTCATAGAAACATCTGTTGACCTTTCAGTTCCAAGAACTGTACAATTCTTGTGTGCATTAGTGGATGGATTAATGCTTTACTCATAAGTAAGACCAGGATTTCCTGCATTTTGCTGGTTTTGCGACATCTCCTTACTGTACATGAAAGGCAACTGAATGGCTTAAGAGCTGCAGAAGACTCTGCTTGGCACATGGAGGCCACATTCTAGAAATGGGCAGGACCAGGACCCTTTGGCAAGTTTTCCTGGGAGGGAGAGGATGCAGATGTTGGCAGGACAATATTGTTGTGAGTTTTTCATTATCTGCGCTGTCCTGCTAGCAAGGCTGTTGCATGAGTAATTGTTTAACAAGACAGATCTTTTCAGAGCATACAAAAATAATCCCTATCTTTTTTACCTTCTTCTGGCAATGGAAACACTAATTCACACCCTGGAACAGGCAACCTGCTGCAAAGTCTGCCTTTCATTTATTTTTCCAATTGCTAGAAAAATACAGCAACCAAAATCAATTTCACTCAATTGTTCCTCTTCAGAGTTTCAGCACCAATCCAATCTTGGCCTGTGTAAATCACAGGAATACGTACCAATATGAAATGTGAACTCCAGTTAAAAAGAAGCAATAGCTTGGTGACAGAGTACAATTCAGACATGCAAACTTCACCCCATGTCTAAACTGTGGCACCTGGGACTGACCTGCCCCAATTGTGCTTGCAGAAAAGGCATGTTGCAGGTCCCTTCAGTCAAGGAATTCCAGCTGGAAGGGTCCTGGACAAGAGCCTTTTCTGCTGTGGCTCTTGCCCAGTGGTGGGATTTGAATTTTTTTACTATTCGTTCTGTGGGCGTGGCTTGGTGGGCATGACAGGGGAAGAATACTGCAAAATCCCATTTCCTCCCTGTCCCACTAACCTGCTTTCCAGCTCCGTTCTCTTGTACAGGGCAACAAAAGAAGAGCCAGCCAATCAGCTGGGACTCAGGGAATAGATGGGGCTGGGCCAGTCAGAGGTGGTATTTGCTGGTTCTCCAAACTACCCAAAATTTCCGCTGCCAGTTCTCTAGAACTGGTCAGAACCTGCTGAATACCACCTCTGTGCTTGACCTTTGGAACATTTTACCTCCAAAGTGAGACCTGCTCCTTCCTTTCTGACCTTCCATAAAGACTTGAAGACCTGGCTGTGCCAACTAGCTTGGGGCCATTGGGCGAGTGCCATGCTGGAAGTTGGTTGATGGATCCTGCTGCCTCACTCCCCATCTTCCAACTATAATATTTTCCTGATTATAATGCCATTTTATTATTTTTAGAAATATTTATGCATTATGGTTTTATAGTCAGGCTGAATAGTCAAGAGCTTGTTGATGATCCAAACTCTGTCAAAGATTTTGGAGTACTCATCTCTAATGATCTAAGTACTAGAGCCCACTATAACTACATAGCCAAAAAGGCATTAAGAGTTGTTAACCTAATCTTACATAGCTTTTTCTCTGGTAATATTACACTAATAACTAGAGCATACAAAACAGTTGCTAGACCACTACTCGAATACAGCTCATCAGTCTGGAACCCACATTACATATCTGATATTAACACAGTTGAGAAAGTCCAGAAATATTTCACAAGAAGAGTTCTCCACTCCTCTACTTGTTGCAGAATACCTTATGCCACCAGACTTGAAATTCTAGACCGAGAAAACCTAGAACTATGCCGCCTTCGGTCCAATCTAAGTATAGTATATAAAATCATACATTGCAATGTCCTACCTGTCAATGAATACTTCAGCTTCAATCATAACAATACAAGAGCAAACAATAGATACAAACTCAAGATTAATTGCACAAAACTTGATTGCAGGAAATAAGACTTCAGCAACAGAGTGATCAATGTCTGGAATACTCTACCTGATTTATGGTTTCTTCCCCAAACACTTTAACCTTAGACTGTCTACTATTGACCTCACCTCTTTCCTAAGAGGTCTGTAAGGGGTGTGCATAAGAGCACCAATGTGCCTACCATCCCTGTCCTATTGTTTCTTTTATTTTTCTTATATGTATCCATGTATTCATAACTATGTTTTTACTTATACCTATTATCTTGTAAGCAATTGACAAACCAAAATAAATAAATAAATAAATAAATAAATAAATAAGCTTTCAAAAGTTGTAAGCCATCCAGAGTTGCCCTGAGGCAAGATGGGTAGCAAATAAATTTAAGAAATAAATCTCAAGGTAGAGCTGGAAACATCTCTGTTTGAAGTAGCAGAGAGCTCTAGTGATTATCAGTATCTCCCAGCCTTCAAGCATATTGATGGCTGGCTGGCTGGCTGGCTGCTGCTTGGAAATTCACTGGGTGATTTGAGGTCACTTACCTTGTCTCAAGCCAGCCTACCTCACAGAATTGCTACTGGGATAAAATGAAAAGAGTTTCCCATCGAGGTCATTTTTAACAATTCCATCAGAATAGAAGACAAAACAAACATACAGCAGGTTGTATGCAGCCCTCAGATATACAGCATCAATACTGGGCAGCAAAAGATGATTCTTTCTATACACTTACTATACCATTTTTGCCTTTGAAAAAAAAAGCCAGCTAGTCAAACATTAGGCTCCTACAAAAGAGCAAGGCTCTTCTCCTCCTGTTGATGTTACTGACAGAATCCCTTTGATCTTCCAAAACTAACAGAGTTAATCCAGCCAAAAAATGATTGTCTGTCCATGAACTAAATGCCAGCAATCTATCCCATCCAAGACAAGAAACCTGGAATGCAACCCAATTAAATCCTGAGTATTCTGGAACAGGGGTCTCCAATCTTGGCAAAGCTGGCTGGGGAATTCTGGGAGTTGAAGTCCCCCAGGCTTAAAGTTGCCAAGGTTGGAGACCCCTGTTCTGGAGGACACCATTTTCTTGGCAGATCCATAATGTGACATTTTTAAAAACCCAGAGCTCCACATTTCTCGTGGATTCTGTCCAACTCTAAGGGCAAGAGGCTGTCCAGGAACTGGTCCTGAAAGATTGAAACAGGTGAGCAAGCTGTAGCAGCAGGCAGCCTCTAACAATTGTCTAAAACTAATGCAAAAGTCAAGCTTGAGATGATCAACAAGAAGAATAAATTGCCAACCAGCAGTGAGGTGTCATTTTTATAAAACTACTGAAATTTCATACCCAGTGTTCCAGCAGTTCCATTAATCCCTCCAGGAGCAACATTTCAGAAATGAGCTTTATCCTAGAATAAAATCTTCCTTCCAAGAAGGCCAATTAATTGGTCTTTGGCTTGGTCCTTGTCTCTGCCATAGGACTTACAAACACCTATACTCAACAGAGATTCTCTGAGGTTTTGTTTACAGTTTGAGGTTTTAATAATACTTTATTTGCGGTCACAGATCAAAACACAAGTACAACAAAAGAAGAACATGGGAAAATTAGTCATGAACAATTGGTCACCAAAAACTTGTCTAAGAAGAATTACAGTGTTCTCCTCTGATGGTTACAGCTCTTAAAAAAAAATTGGAAACTTGAGAAGTGTTGATGATGTCTGGGGGGTCTATTCTGTTCTCAGATTGTGGGGAATGGCTAAACCTCATTCCCTCCAGAATCTGCTGTATGTAAGCAAGGAAGCTGAGCAGCCTTGACATCAGGGATGGCCACAGAGAGGTCAAAAGAGTCATGTGATTGCATGTAAAAAAAAGAAGGGATTCAAATATGCAATTCCGCCCCTGCTTTTTGACTATAGAGAATAAATGTTTAGCTGTTAGGGCCAGTACTCTTCAATATCTTCATAAATGGTTTAAACAAGGAGGTAGAAGGGGAACTCATCAAATTTGCAGATGAAACCAATCTGGCAAGGATAAGCAACACTCCAGAAGAGCAGTCTCAACCTTTGTGGCTTGGTAGCCCAGCTGGGGGGTAGGAGAGAGGAACTGGACTGCTCGAGCAGTGGGCTGGTGCATGTGCACATGTGCACACACAGCTTCATTCACACAAGAGAAGTCTTTGGGGTCACTGTTTCATGTGCCTTTGGGCTTCTCCATACCAAAAGGTTTTGCACAGGGACAGAATGCATGAAACAGCATGAAACTGCTCCCACAATGCCTTTTGTCTGTTTTCAAACACTTTTGTCATGGAGAAGAGAAGCCTTTGGAAACACGGTCTTGTGCTCCTTCAGATTCACGGAGGCTGCCCGACATTCTAAAAGCCAATTGGGTGTCCTGCACCAACAGCCTTGGTGAGTCAGCAAAACTGAGCAGGTTGCTGTGATGACCCAGAGTATATCAGAAATATAACAAAACCCAAAACTTTACTAAAAGTCCTTTAATGCCTTCAACTTGACTTCACTGTTTAATTGTTCACAGTGGAGGAGTAAACTATTTTCAAAATAACATTTCAAAGGAAAGAAACATAGTTCAAATTCAAAGAGCCCATAACAAAGCAAAAACCAAAAACAAACCTCATTGAATAAAATTCCTTGACAGACCAGGATAGATAATTGACAACTTCAGGAAGATAACCAGGTACAGTCCATTGGAAGAATGCCAACCAAGATAAACCTTTTTTAGGAATAAAACACTAAATTGTCTCCAGTGTCTGTTAGCATGCAGGTCCAACCTCTTATGCAGATCTCACACCTGCAACCCATGAAGAGGATCATGGCCCTCTCCTCCCGAGTAGACCACATTTTACCTTGATCCTCTCCTCCCTGCATGCCCTAGGATGGATAGGGCATGGGTCCTCCTCTGACTGCTCAGAGTCAGTCTACGCCAGGGGCATGACAGGTTGCACTCATCACCATTCAGTCTTTAGTGTCACTGCTCCGCTTTTGGATTAGGTGGCTTGATAGCCCGACTAGGGGGTGAGAGGGGAACCAGGTTGTGGGAGCGGCAGGGCAGCACTCATGCGCATGGGTGCAGATCCACTCACACAAGAGAGAAGAGAAGCCTTTGGGGTGCCACTTGGGTGAGTGGAGCTACATGCACGCACTGGCCCACCTCTCACACTGAATGGTTCTGGATAGACCATGGCCTGGTAATGGGCCAGAACCCATTACCCTGCTCCAGAAGATGGACTCCAGATAAAGAAGGTTTTTGACAGACTGGAACATTTGGCCCTATTTAACGAAATTCAAGAGTGAGAAAAGTAAGGCCCTAAATTTAGGCAAGAAAAACCAAATGCACAGGTATAGGCATAGAATGGGTGATACCTGACTCAATAGTAGTAATCGCAAGAGGGATTTAGAGTCCTAGTGGACAATCACTTAAATACTGCAGGTGCCAAAAAAAGCCAACACAATCCTGTGCTGCATTAACAGAGAGGTAGAATCAAGATCACGTGAGGTGTTAGCACCACTTTATACTGCTTTGGTAAGACCACACTTGGAATATTGCATCCAGGTTTGGTCACCACAGTATAAAGAAGATGTTGAGACTTTGGAAAGAGTGCAGAGAAGAACAACAAAGTTGATTAGGGGCCTGGAAGTTAAAATATACGAAGAACAGTTTCATGAATTGGGCATGTCTACTTTAATGAAAAGAAGGACTAGTGGTGACATGATAGCAGGGGTCCAATATCTCATAGAAGAGGGAGTCAAGCTATTCCACAAAGCACTGAGGGCAGGACAAGAAGTAATGGATGGAAACTAATCAAGGAGAGAACTAACTTAGAACTAAGGAGAAATTTCCTGCCAGAGCAACTAATCTGTAGAATGACGTGCTTCTAAAAGTTGTGGGTGCCCAACACTGGAGGTTTTTAAGAAGAGATTAGATAGCCATTTATTTGAAATGGTAGGGTCTCCTTATTAAGTAGGGGGTTGGACTGGAAGACCTTCCAACTCTGTTTTTCCATTATTCTGTTTTATAACCCTAACCTCAAGAAAGAGTGGAAGAGGAGGAAAGATGTGCCTGAGAAAAAGCAAAAGCAATTTTCCTGAACCTGTCCGTTTTGGTTATAAAAATGTAACTTTAAGTCAGAGGGAGAATTGAGAAAAAGTTTGTTGGAAGGCAGAAGATCACTATGAAAGCTGAATAAAGACCTATGGTGCATTTGCCCTTGTCGGGGTGAAGCAATGCTTGGAAAGGCATATTGCAGGATACAGGTCAACAAGAGTGTAAACTGTCAGACCTATGCTGGTTTCTCTGAAAGATAGAAAAATAAGGGTGCAAGTGCTGAATTGGGATCCAGAAGGAAAAGAGGAAAAGGGAGAAGAGTTAAATTGCTCCTAAGCCAAAGCTCCTAAGATGGAAAAGTGGAAATGGAAAATATTACTTCCCAGAAAGGAGTAGTGGAAATCAGGAGCCAACGTCCAGCAGAGGTAATGGGTCAATCATCAGTAACTGAGGTTAAACATGCTTGGGATAAACACATATTCATCAGACAAGGAAAAGTTAAAAATAAATAATAATAATTATTATTAAAAATAATAAATTAACTAAAAAGAAAACAAAAACAGCAAGAAAAAAACTCAAAGGACAGACTTGATGGACCTCTAGGTCTTTTTCTAGGAAATCTGGTACAAGAAGAATTTACCTAGGTAATCACTGAATCACAGAGTATCAGAAATCTGTAACTAGAATGCACTGTCATGTTTGATGCTTTATTTTCTAGGAGCTGAGTCTGCTTTGTTGTGTCTGGTAATTGCCTCTCACAACTGTTCTAATGAAGTTTGCTGAACTTGTGAAAAGCAAACTCGGTTCTTGTATACCTTTCTTCCATCATAAATTTGGGGTCCTTCTGCCCAGGGTGGATCTGTGCCCAGGATCCCTGTAGTATTTTATGGCAGATTAATGTTTAAGCCACTGGTTGTGATTTTTGTTTTGTTTTGTCAGCAGCCTAGTCCTTATTTCAACCAGTTGTAATTGTTTTGGGCATTTGGCCATCTAAAATTAAAAGGAAATTTTCCTTTTCCTATATTTAATCCATCTGATTTTTAAATATAGTACTGTTCTTAGGTAACACACCTTAAACTTGGTCAGCAGTGGAACGACAATAGTTAGCTTCCATCATCATCATCCCACAATTTACTGCCAAGTAAATGTCTGAAATATGAGTTCTTCATTTGTTTCAAAACCAGTGTTGAAGAGAGGATATTGGACCACAACATTCCTTTCCCTTGGAAATATGGAGTTGACAAATAGAAATGCTACAGGAGGGAGGCAGGATCACATGATGTGATTACTCCCAGAGAACTCCTGGCTGGGATGGGGGGGAAGCATGGCAGTAGCAACATTAAGATTCCTGCTTTTAAGTTCCATCATACCAACTTCCAGCCCTTTACCTCAACATAAGTGTTCAAACTGCTGAGGATGAATATGGGCATTCTGTGACTAGTGAAAGTCTGGCCTCCATATTTTGAAATCCAGTGATCTTTGTAGCTGTAATTATAGTGACAAAGTTAGCTCCAGAACTTTTAGATCAATGTGCAATGGCAGATTATTATTGGGCAGTGTTTTAGTCACAAAGGAAATTATGTTTGATCAGATCAGCCAATTTATACATTTAGCCCAGAATTGCCTGTAAAAGAAATGAGCAACTGCTGACACTCAATACTTTGCAGGCATTCAACTTCCAAAAAAAATGGGATGGGGAGGGGTTAGGAAAGACAAGAGGCAATGTTTTTAACCCTATCTATTCTGGGCAGGTTCTACAGGGCACAGAATTTGCACCTTGAACTATACTGATTGCCACTTTTATGTCATCTGATAGTGCAGAAAAGGATGATTAGAAGATCTTAAAACTTTCTCTAAGCCCATCTGCCTGTAAGGTATTCCTGTGCTCTACAAAAGAGCTGCAATCCTTTTCTTAAGTATCCATCAGGAATGGATCTATTTTAGCAGGGAAACTGAAAATCTGTTTTGTTGCACAGCATTTTCTCCCAGTAGGATAAATAAGCACCACACACAGTCTCAATCAGCCTTCTCTTACTTGCAAAATTCCATGAAACCAGAATACACATTGTTGGTTTTCTACTTGTTTGTTTTGATTGAAGACTATGGTTGGATTTTGAGTGTCAGACTGGAGATGTCGCAGCCAAATTTGTTCATAGTAAATTCAGAATTAATTACTATTGAATTAATAAGTTGACATGTCTACTTTTTTTTCATATTTCCCCCTTCTGTCTCATTATAATTTATATTGGGAGGGACTCACATCCCTGATGTAAGATAAAGGACAAAAGACACCGTGTTTTCCCCAAAATAAGCCCTAGTCTGATTTTTTTGGTGGCCCTAATATAAGCCCTAGCCCAAAAATAAGCCTGGGGGATGGATGTGGCCAGAACGAGAGGTGGCGAGCATGCAGGGGCCGATAGTATCTGGCAACAGTCACAGCCCTTGGCACAGTGCAAATACCAATAAGTCCGAGTGGGGAGGCAGAGGTGGGGAGGGGAGAAGACAAGTGATCCATATGTGACTACCTGACTCATGGGAGGCTCATGAGAGGCTTGAGCGGTGGCACCGGCAGCAAGTGGAGGCAGAGGCATGGGGATGGGGGAGGTAGGTGATCCCAATGCCCCATGTGGGTACCTGCTCGCCACGAGCACATGCAAGCCAAGAGACAGTGAGATGGAGTGGGTGGTGCATTGGGATTGTGTCTGCCTCTTCCTGGCTCTGCTGCACACTTTTCTCCCAGAGGGAGATGAAGCTTCATCCCCTTTGCAAGCAGACAAAGCTTCAGCAAGCTGGCAGGAATAGCTAACACCCAAGAAGATAGGCTCAAGATCCAGATGGATCTTGACAGACTAGAACACTGGGCTGTATCTAACAAAATGAAATTCAGTGTAGAAAAAAGTAAAGTTCTACACTTAGGCAAGAAAAAACAAAAGTACACATATAAACTAGGTGAAACCAGGTTCAATAAGCAGTAACTGTGAGAGGGATCTTGGAGCCTTAGTGGAGAACCAGCTAAATATGAGCTAGCAGGGTGCAGTAGCAGCCAAAAAACCTAATGCAATCCTAAGTTGCATAAACAGAGGGATATAATCAAGATCAAGGGAGATAATAAGACCACTCTATGAAGCCTTAGTAAGACCACACCTAAAGTACTGCATCCAGTTTTGGTCACCATACTATAAAAAAGATGTTGAGATTCTAGAAAAAGTACACAGAAAAGCAACCAGGATGATTAGGGGACTGGAGACTGAAGCATATGGAGAACGGTTACAGAAACTGGGCATGGCTAGTCTAGTAAAGAGAAGGACCAGGGGAGATATGATAGCAGTCTTCCAATATTTGAAGGGCTGCCACAAGGAGGAAGGGATCAAGCTATTTTTCCAAGGCACACGAAGGCCAGACAAGGAATAATGAATGGAAACTGAACAAGGAGAGATTCAACCTGGAAATAAGGAGAAATTTTCTGACAGTGAGAACAATCAACCAATGGAAGTTGTGGGAGCATCATCACTTGAGACTTTCAAGAAGAGATTGGACTGCCATTTGTCAGAAATGGTGTAGGGTCTCTCCACTTGGGTGGCGGGGGTTTGGACTAGATGACCTACAAGGTCCCTTCCAACTCTGATTATCTGTTATCTATCTGTTATTTTCCATCCGGGCCAAAAAAGTGTTTGGGCAGCTACCACCAGCCTCACCCTGTAGTAAGACACTGACACAATTGGAAGTTCAGTATGTATGGTTCATGATTAAAATATTCCATACTTTGGTAAAACTAATCTGCTTATATTATGCAATGAGCATCTTCAAATCAAATGCAAAATAAGAGGAGGCAGAATTAATAAACCATAAATCAGCACTCAGCATTTATCTTGTCAGGGGCAAGGGTGTCACTAACTTATAAGTATGTTCCATTATAGGCTGCAAGAGAGTGAAATGCTGATGTGTTTAGATTAATTAATAGTTCATTAATAATTGGAATAGATTAATTCCTTGGTTAAGCTGTTATCCTACTGCCACATAGGCTGATGGGAAGTTCAGCAACTATTTCTTAGAAATGCAGGCAGCCAAAATACTGACAGCAGGTGCTTATATAGCCAGTAGCAAATACTATAGAAGTCACTGTTAAAAACAATTGTACAAATGAGGTTGAAGGTACAAGGCATAATGTTAATTTATTAAAGATTAATAACCTCAGTAGATTATTCACTTGAAAATCACCCAAAACCAACAGATCTGTTGTACATTTCAAAGGCAGTTAGAAAAACGATAAGAAGAAGCTTGGCTAAATCTGCTTTTTTTAAAAAATGTATTTGCATTCCTTTCAATTCTATTGGAGTTTCTTGTTCTTCTTCTTGTTGCTAACACCTGTCTTCTGAGTCTACAAAACTAAACAACTTACAGTAGACTCCTAATGTACATCTTAAAGGATTCACTTGTCTTCTGCAGATATACTTGTCAGGGCTTGGTTTTCAGTTATTTTTTAAATTATATCAATATAACTAAAGCTTCTGAGGTTTATGTTTTAATATATGGATTCAATCACATCTATAGTAACTCTATCATCTGCCTGCCTGCCTGCCTGCCTGCCTGCCTGCCTGCCTGCCTGCCTATCTATCTATCTATCTATCTATCTATCTATCTATCTATCTATCTA
>BLBF01016051.1:0-17676 GCA_015471245.1 Laticauda colubrina
AACATGTTATTGAGACAAAGAGAAGAACTGACAGATCTTTTGAAAATTCAAATTACAAACAAGGTTAAGTATCTGGGGATATATTTGACAGCAAGATGTAGCACATTAAAAGAGAATAATTATATTAAACTTAAACAACAGGTCAACAACTCTTAATGCCTTTTTGGCTATGTAGTTACAGTGGGCTCTCACACTTAGATCATTAGAGATGAGTACTCCAAGGTCCTTTACAAAGTTTGGATCATTAACAAGGTCTTGATCATTCAGCTTGAATTTATTTCCTGATTTTTTTTTGCCAATATGTAAGACAGAGCATTTATTTGTTGAGAGTGAATGGGACAGCACAGTATTTTAAAATGTTTTCCTTCATTTGGAAGGTTAAGTCTACTTGATTGCAGTCACTTCTTGATGATAGCAATCTAAACCATTTACAACTCTAGATAGCTGAACAAATAAAGATGTGTGAACAGTATATAGCTTACCAATATGGTACCTTTCCTGTGAATAGTATACACAGGTTCGAGGGGAACAATTCTAATGCATCTAGTTTCCATACATGAAATCCTCAGCTCCGAAAAATATAATTTATGGCTTCTATTGTTATGAAAATGGGAGCTATGACTTGTATTATAAGTAAAATTGAATCAAGGGCTTTCATTATTATGAACGTTTGTGCAAGTTTGTTGCAGTGCTATTATAGAAGTAAAGTATGAAGAAACTGAATGCACAGATAACACAAGACTGATAAATATTAATTATCCATTACTAAACATATCACCTCAATATGGAACATAGTAAGAATGTTTAACCAAGCCGTCTCCAATCTTCTACCTTATTTACTTACTGAATTGGCTTGCAATTCTCAGAATAACCCAGATGCCCATTTTAAGTAATGTAGTCCACCTGGCACTTTCAGGAAGGCGCTCTATTTGAGAAAGACTGGGTTATCCCTATTATCAACAACTACAGTATTATTTTATTCTGCCATCTAAGTATTAATGCATTTATATTTTTGAATTCATCACTTCGGAATGCAGATGTGCCTAGATTTAAAATGAATCATTGTACATTTATTTCAACTGAAGATTGCTCATGTGTAACTATATTCCTATTTGTTGGGCGAGGGTATTATTTTTGCATATACATTTTATTTACAGGGCTGAAGCTGTTGCATATATTCCTATCCTCCCTTTGATGCTGCCTTAAGCTATTAAAAACTCCTGTTTAGAATGGTACAAATTGTCTTTTGGGAAATATTGAATTAGAAATTCTGTTCCTTGTTTAAATTGTCATGGAGTGTGTCAGCTATTATTTACAGCACATCAGTAATAGAGTTATATTAATTTAAGCAACAAATAAAATTAGGCAATGAATTGAGTCTCTGAGTTTTTTTTCTAAAAAAAGTTATATGTAGATTTTCACATTTAGACTAATGAAAATAAATAAATTTTAAATATATTTTTATTAAGCATTTACAAATTTCTGTTTAATCTCAATGTAAAGCCCATGTCACACTGAACCAACGGATGCAAAGAGGATGTAAAACGGACAAAAAACCTTGCCATCCGTTCGAAAACGCGATGTACCCACTGCCTCCATTTGGCTTCCTCTCTATCCGTCCAGCATCCGTTTATAGATGTTTCATCTGCTCCAAAAGTTTTGGGCTGCCCAAAACTTTTGCATGGAAAATGTATCCAGTTCATCCATTCTGCATCTGCTAGGCATACGCTAGGCATCCGTTACGCATCCGTTACGCATCCGTTACGCATCCGTTACGCATCCGTTACACATCCGCTATATCCGCTGCGCATCCGCGCAACTCGCATCCGCCCAGACGCAGGGAGGAAGCAGAACGGATGTGGAACGGATGCAGAACGGATGCCTAGCGGATGCAGCACGGAAACAAAGCATTTAAAATGGAAAAAACGTTCGCAGAGGGGACCTATCTCGGATATTAAGGAATCTAGAGGATGCCTAGAGGATGCCTAGAGGATGCCTAGTGGAAAACCTATACTGCCTATAAAAAGGGGGAGCAACTCACCTGCATCTCACTTTCAGAACAGCAGCCCAGCAGTGCAGACCTCTGCAGCCTTCATCTGGCTCTTCCTCTTCCACAGCATCCAGTCATGTCCACCGTGGATTGTGACAAAGTCCTTTCGGCAACCACCATCCTTCTACAACAGTGCGAAACCATCTACAGGCTCTGTGAACTCTACTACGGGAAGAAAAAGAGGCACCCAAAAAAAGTCTGGGTCCAAAGATGGTTCGCCAGAAGAGCAGAGGACGGACTGTACAACAAGCTGATGGTGGAGCTCAGGAGCGAAGACACTCGGGCATTGCAGAACTTCATGAGGATGCCTCCAGCCATGTTTGACGAAGTTGTGCAGCGCCTGACACCCAGGTTGAGCAAGACAAACACCAACTTCCCACCCAACCTGGAACCTGGGCTCAAGGTTGCACTCACTCTGCGCCACCTGGCCTCAGGGACCACCTACAGGAGCATGCAGTACGACTGGAGGGTGCCACCCAGAACCATCAGCTTTGTGGTCAGAAAAGTGGTGCAGGCCATCATCGAAGAATACAAGGAGGAGCTCCTCCAGTGCCCCTCCACTGAAGAAGGATGGAAGAAAGTTGCAGAGCAGTGGTATCAGAAGTGGAACTTCCCCCACACCGTTGGAGCCATAGATGGCAAGCACGTGGCCTGCAAAGCACCAGCCAAGTCGGAGTCCACTTATCACAACTCCAAGGGCTTCTTCAGCATCATCCTCTTCGCCATGGTCAATGCTGACTACAAGTTCATGTACATCGATGCTTCAGGCAACGGCTCATCTTCGGATGCTCAGGTGTACGACGCCAGTCACCTCAAGGAGGGGCTGGAACGCAACCTCATGGTGGGCTTCCCAGATCCAGACCCGCTGCCTAATGACACACAAGATGTGCCCTACTTCATCGTGGGGAATGACGCCTTATCCCTCACAACCTATCTCATGAAGCCCTACACCTCCAAATACCTCACCCGTAAAGAGAGGATCTTCAACTACAGGCTGTTCAGGGCAAGACGGGTGGTGGAGAACATCTTTGGGATCCTGGCCAACAGGGTCCTGGTACTTCTCACCAACATGCAGCATAGCCCAGAGACCATGAGGAAGATCGTGGAAGCTTGCTGCATCCTTCACAATCTCATGCACACCCACTACCCAGTCTTGCAAAACAGGCTTGTGGACCGTCAACAAGGCAATGGGGACATGGAGGCTGAGGAATGGAGGCAAGGGCAAAACCTGATCGACACTCAGGATGTGCAAGGCGCCAACAGAACCTCACGTGAGGCGAAGAAGCAGCGCAACCTCCTGAAACACTGGTGCAATACCCCAGCTGGAGCAGGGAAGTGGCAAGACAGGATGGTAAATGCTTAATGGATGCTTCCTTCAGCCTGTCTCATCACACGGATGAGATTGGGCCATGTATATTGGGTTGGCCTACATTGAACAGGGCATTTAATAAAGAGTTGTGTTTATGTTGACATGTGTGGATAATTATTACATTATTATTGATAATAAATGGCCGTAGGTGTGGCACTTGGGAGTGTGGACCATACAGTCCCACTATGCTTGCACTGGAGGTTTATCTATCCCACAGCTATTACCCATCCCAAAGGTATCCCTGCCCATCCCACAGCTATCTTAACCCATCCCACAAGCATGCAAAGGCTTAAACCATTTCTAAAAGTTTCCACCAAGACTTTATTAAAAAAAAGAAATGAAGCAAGTGTGTGAATCATAAATAGACTTTATTAACAACAAGCTATAAAACAAAAATGAGTGTCTGGCACTCCTCTTGGTCACTCAGTCCCAGGGGTGAAGGGTGCAGGTGCTGTGGAGGTGGCTGTTGCTGGAGTGCTTGTCATCAGCTCCTCCAGCAGCAGAAGCAGCAGAAGCCCCAGCCCCAGAAGAGCGAGCCCGTGCTGCAGAAGCCCCAGCAGAACCAGAGTGAGGGCCAGGGGGCGGGATGGTAGCCCTGTCCCTCTTGCCAGGGCTGGCAGCAGATGGCTGAGGCTTGCTGTGCTTCCGCATGGTTGTGGGGTTGCTGGCTGGCAGGGAGGCTGGCAGGAACCAAGGCTTGCAGCAAGCCTTGCAGGGAGGCATTCAGCAAGGCTGGCAGGCAGGCTGGCATCAAGGCTGGCAGGAAGGCTGGCAGGCAGGCAGGCACCAAGGCTGGCAGGCAGGCAGACAGCAAGGCTGACAGGAAGGCTGGCAGGAAGGCTTGCAGGCAGGCAAGCACCAAGGCTGGTAGGTAGGCAGACAACAAGGCTGGCAGGAAGGCTAGCAGCAAGGCTTGCAGCAAGGCTGGCAGCAAGGCTGGCAGGCAGACATGCAGGCAGGGCAGGCAAGGCCAGATGTGTCCGTCAGCAGGTCTTTCCTCTGAATGGCAACTTGCTTCCCAGCTGCTTCCGTTATATCCGCGTGGCTGATGCAATGCATCCTCCCCGCATGCGCAATTAATGCCAGGCATCCATTAGGCTTCCGCTCTGCATCCGCTGTGCATCCGCTTCATCCGTTCAGTGTCTGCTGTGCATCCGCTGTATCCGTTCCACGTCTGCTTTGCTGAGGCCCCCTGGAAGCCTAGCGGATGTGCCATCCGCTCTCATCCGCTTCCATCCGCTGGGCTTCCGTTCCGCATCCGCTTTGCATCCGCCCTGCGTCCTCCCCGTATCTGTGTTATCTGCTCCGGTTATGCAAATTTTTGCCCCTTTTGAAAGTGGATAACAATGGATCGAACATTTGTGTCCTTTTTACATCCATTGGCCAGTGTGACATGGGGTTTAACTGAGGTTTTGTGAGTTGATTAATATTCCCCAGCATTTCGCTTTACCAAAAGTGTCCCAATTAAATCCAGACATGAACAGACCAATGCTGGTCCACAGAGTAATGGCCAAAGAGTCCACAAGGCACTTGAAAGATTCTCAATCAAAATAAATCCATCAGGCAAATTTAAACCACAAAATAAGAGAGTTCATGAGGCAAGAAAAGTTCAGTATTTCCAAGGCATGGTTCAAGTCAAGGCACAGTGTCAATCCAAAGTGAGGCAGGAATCCGTTGGTTTTAAGTTTTCGCAAAATTAATTTAGCATTTCTAAAACACAGTAAACTGAAGTTACTTTTAGCTGAAGTTACTTGAAGTACCCTAAAATTACCTTCTGGCCTCATACCCCATTCAAAGAATTTATCTAAAAGGTCCTTTAAATATACCTTAAAATCTCACCGCACTAGAAAATGAAATTGGTTGGAAAAATGCTGGGAATTTTATTTCTGTATCACTTTTAATATGGATTTTTTGTTAACTGGTACTGTCAGCCTTCAAGATTCCTTCCCTTCCCTTTGCTTCTTTTGGCTGCCATAGTAAAAAGGGGAGGGAAAAGTATTGGACTTTGTGGGTGTGGGAAATGTGCTGAAGGTGTTGAAAAAATGAACTGTATAACTTGAGGAAAAAACTTTGTTGTTTATGCTTATTTGCTTGCTTACTGCAAGTCTTTATCAAAATAGGCCAAGGTCAACAGCCAGATGTCTGCATTACCACATGAAGATGCCCCACATGACATTATACATATCTTCAATTGAATGGACTGTTTGAACTATTGTGGGTGGCAACATTGTCATCACTTGTATTTGTTTTTTTCACATGTAAATTCTCAGTTCAGAATTTCTTTGATGCTACCACTTGATTTCCAGTAAAAGTTCTTTTCTCTATATTAATGGAGTCTAAGAGTGTCTTTTTTGGATTTTGAATGGAGCACCACCTGGCAAGTACTTTTTTTCTGTCTATATTTACTCTGTAAATTTCAGCGTGTTTTGTTAATTTCCTAATTTAAACAGGGCTACTGGGTGTTTCCCCCCTTTCATTGTTGATAATCTGAGGTAAACTGAGCTAACCAGTTTCCTTGCACTTAATTCATTTTAAAAATCTGCAGAAAATGAAAAATAAAACAAATGATGGTCTCGGGTTTTAATTTAAAACCAACCAATAAACCAATTACATATTTTAAGTGGCATCATTCTCAGGGTAAATTTATCATATTATCCTGTTATAAACTAAAAGCAATGCAATGCAATGCCAGGGAAAAGAAAGGATTAAGAAACTCGTAGAATTGTTCCTTGCACACTAAGATTGTTTCACTTTAGAACATGTATATGTTTCTCTCTATTGAAGTAAGTGGTAAACTCTGAAATACAATTAGTCCTTGACATACAACCACAATTGAGCCCAAAGTTTTTCTTCCTAAGCAAGACAGTCATTGAGTTTTGCCCCATTTTACAACCTTTCTTGCCACAGTTGCTAATTGAATTGCATTTAACACTGCAATTGTTAAATTAGTAACATGGTTGTTAAGTGAATCTGGATTCCCCATTGATTTTGCTTGTCAGAAGGTCACAAAAGGTGATCAGATGACACCAAGACACTTCAACCATCATAAATATGAATCAGTTTCCAAGTATCCGAATTTTGATCATTTGACCATGGGGATGCTGCAACGGTTTTGTGAAAAACAGTCATAAGTCACTTTTTTTAAAGTCCTATTGTAACTTCAAACAGTCACTAAATAAACTATTGTAAGTCAAGGGCTACCTGTACTCTGCATCATATCTCCTCCAATGTGACAAATGAACACTGCATAATAAAGAGGAATTGATCTTTTACATAACCTTCTATGTACTTTCTATTTGCACTATAAGAAGGGAAGCAAGCACATATTGTGTTATATCTAACTGTTCAATTTGGTAAGGCAATACATGTATCAAAGTTTTTTGCTTTGCTGATTTGTGATGAATTAAACCAATATGCAAGGGCAAAATTGGAATGAAGAGGCATAAATCCAATTTTATATTACCTAAACTAGAGAGGGATCAACTGCCTCTCTTTTCTTAATGAAAGTTACATCCAGGACATAATCTTATGGCCAGTTTGTAAGTTGAATTATACTATGTATGTGTGATTGTTTGCTTGTTTCTTTTCAGCGCAAGGTCGGTTTATGAGTGTATTCTTCCTCAAAATAAAAATTTAATTATAATAATGTTCTCAGCTTATCCAGTGAGAGAAATTACAGAAATGAAAATCATACATCTGTTTCTCCCAAGTTAATTCTACCAGCAATATTTATTGAACATAATCTAAGATGCTTAGAAGTAGAACTTGGTCAGAACTCTACTGTTAAATTTAGGGGGACAGAGGAGTTATTGATTGATTGATTGATTGATAGTCCAGCTTTCTGTAAGTCAATAGTATGGAAGGTTCTATCAAAGATCACCCATCTTCTTGTTCAAATTCCTTCCAGTTACATGGATCTGGACAGTAACATTCATATGTTGCATTTATTTTCTCAGGATGCTCAAGGTGGTTTATATGGGGTTCTTCCTTATTTTATCCCCCGAACTACAGTTTTGAGTTTTAGGGTGTGTGAGAGAGATTGATTCAATATACCCCTGATCCAATTGCAAAATTTTAGCCACCCTTACCTGGCACACTATTGTTGCTTTTCCAGTCATTATTCCTCTCTTGAGGAATCGTCAATACATTATTTATCTGTTCAGCACCGAAACAAAAATAATACATACATTACATCTTGTAAAATTGGCTAGGCTGACCTATTGTGCTAGCACTGTATCAGGCGTTTTCATATTCATGAGGAAATTTACAACAGCTGCTTTCATAAGCAGGCTGTATTTGTATCTATCTCACTCTTTCCTCTCCTTTCCAACACCACTCCGGTATATTTGTATGAGTGTGGGGAGTCATTATGTCTGTATCTGTGACTGCATATTCATCACTTCATATGGAATGAATGGATAATATATGCATGCTTTGAATTATTAATTATGAAGTAGGTGACAAAGGCAATAAAAGGAAGAATGTATTCAAAGCTAAATGATTAAAAGAGGTGCAGGAAAAGAGACGCCTTATTCCTGGTTGCAATTTAGTTTAGAGTCAGCTTTAAAGAAGATGCTGGCCAATTCTGCACTGCAGCCAAAGAAAAAGACTGAATGCTCTTGATAGTTTCTTAAGACAAATTTCAATTTAGTTTGAAGAAAATTGATGATAGGATTAAATTAGTATTCAGTCTGGGCTGTGGTCTCCACAGGATTGGATGGTTGTTCCCACACGGGGAAGCACAAACCTTGTTGACTGCCTTCTGAGTGCCTTCTGAGTAGCAGTTGCACTTATATGCCACTTCACAGTGCTTTACAGCCCTCACTAAGCTGTTTACAGCATCGGCATATTGCCCCCCACCAATCTGGGTCTTCATTTTACAGACCTCAGAAGGATGGAAGGCTGAATCAACCTTGAGCCTGGTGAGATTTGAACTGTCAAATTGCAAGCAGCTGGGAGTCAGCAGAAATAGCCTGCAGAACTGCATTCTAACTATTGTGTCACCACAGCACTAGGGTAGACCAATCTTCCATTGCCAGCCCTCTCTCATTCAATCATTTTCACTCATCTCTTTCTCTTTCTCTATCTCTCATTATTATGATTAGTCACATAGTCATCTGGATGTTTAGACTTCATTTGGCATTTTTACTCATCTGTGGAGTCTTTCCCAAGTACCTGGCATTGGCAGATATTGTTCCTTAATAACCTCATTTGATACATTTGATTTGCTGTCTCCAGATATGGCAAATTCCACTACCTATATTTTTTTTTTCATCTTTTTAGTCAACAATTTTTAAGCATGAGATGTTGTGTGGCAAGTGCTTGTCCATTTAAATTCTAATATCCCAGAACAATTTAGCTTTGTCAGTGTCCATTTGGTGGTCCTATCAGTTTTTGCTTGCAGGCCAATGGTATTTCTTGCAGATATTCCAATGCGCCATGACTGTTACTGTGTCTGTAGTTGTTTGTAGACAGTCTGTGTGATCTTCTTGGAGCAGCTAATTAGTAGGTCCACTGTTCCTTTGGCTTCTTTTCAGAGGCTTCACTTGCTGTCTTTTGTAGTCTGTTCAATTCGGGCTTTTCATGCCTTGTTCTTAAATCTTAAAACATAGAATTAGCCACCCTGCCACTTTCTTTCACTTTTTTGCTATTAGCTATTGGTAGGTCTTGCTGTTACCTGATTTGCCTGCTAGGGTTTGTGTGTGTGTGTGTGTGTGTGTGTGTTTGTTTGTTTGTTTGTTTGTGTGTGTGTGTATTGGCCATATAATGCATGTCTCTTTTCTACTCTTCATATTCTTGCAGGCTCATTTTTTTTCTTCACTATTCAGGAAGCCTTTGCCATGTACTAGCTTTAATTCATCTTCTTCACTTTCCTTCATATACATTCCCAATGTCCATTTTTCTTCTTCATCTGTCTGTTGGAAGAAATATCCATCTGGTTCTCCTGCCAAGCCAGGAGAAAGGTACTGGTGACAAAATGGGGACAGGAGGCTGATTGGAAAGAGGGTCCATTTATTGATGAACAGAACCATGTGTTTGTAATTCTGGTGCAGCTGACCACATGGAATTGAGAGTGGAGGGTATTTATACCTTATATTGGGCTCCTCACTTGAACTTCCTGGTCTTGAACATATTTTCTATTGGCTGTTGTCATACTCCCATGGGGCCATGTATAAATCCTAGGAGTTTGTCTGAGCTAAATTTGGTTGAAGTTTGATCTTCTGGGGATGATGCAATGAAAGAGCTTTGGGCAATTCCAATTGTGGCTGAGGGCTAATCCGACCTTTGTGGATCTTGGGTAAGGGTATTTGCGAATTAACTATCTCTTTAAGCCCATGTCACACTGCACCAACAGATGCAAAGAGGTTGTAAAACGGAGAAAAACGCTTGCCATCCGTTGGAAAACGCGATGCATCCGTTGTGTACTCACTGTGTGCGTCTTTCATACGCTCTATCCATCAAACATCCGTCTACTGCTATTTTATCCGCTCAAAATGTTTTGAGCTGCACAAAACTTTTTGAGCGGATGAACTTTCTGCCGCGTATGATATACATCCGTGACACATACGGGCAACAAACGTTCTATGTCCGTTGTCATCCGTTACACGTCCGCTGTATCCTCTCGGCATCCTCTGGGCATCTGCTCAACTCACATCCGCTCCAGCGGAAAGGGGAAAGAAGGAGGAAGTGAAAGGTACACGGAACGTCCACACAGTGTTAGTAGCACGGACATAGAAGGGATGAAAGTGGATGCAGCTCAGATATAAAGCATTAAAACGGATAAAACATTTGTATATGGGATGTATCTCAGATATTTAGGATGTCTGGAGGATGTCTAGAGTATGTGGAAGGACACCTAGTGGAAAACCGACATTTCCTATAAAAAGGGGGAGGAAATCACCTGGATCTCACTATCAGTCCAGCAGCCGTGGTGTGCAGACCTCTTCAGCCTTGCCCTTTCTCTTCCACATCATCCATTGATCTCCACCATGGATCATCGCACACTCCTTTTGATTGCCGCCATCATTCAACACCAGAACCAAGCCCTCTTCAGACTGTTTCATCTTTTCTATGCAAGGAGAAGAAGGAGACGTCCAAGAGCTGTCTGGGTCCAAAGATGGATCGGGAGAAGAGTGGAGTTTGGACTCTATGACAAGCTGATGGTGGAGCTGAGGAATGAAGACCCTCGTGCATTCCAGCACTTCATGAGGATGCCACCAGCCATGTTTGATGAAGTTGTGGAGTATCTGAGACCCAGGTTGACCAAGGCAAACAACAACTTCCGTCCCAGCCTGGACACTGGACTGAAGGTGGCACTGACTCTGCACCACCTGGCCTATGGAACCACATACAGAAACATGTAGAATGCCTGGAGGGTGCCACACAACACCATCAGCATTGTGGTCAGAGAAGTGGTGCAGGCCATCATCGAAGAATATGTGGAGGAGCTCCTCCAGTGTCCCACCACTGAAGAAGGCTGGAGGAAAGTTGCAGAGCAGTGGTATCAGAGGTGGAACTTTCCCCACACCATTGGAGCCATAGATGGGAAGCACGTGGCCTGCAAAGCTCCAGCCAACTCAGGGTCCAAATTATTACAACTACAAGGGCTTCTTCAGCATCATCCTCTTTGCCATGGTTGATGCTGACTACAAGTTCATGTACATCGATGCTTCAGGCAACGGGTCAGCTTCAGATGCCCAGATATACAATGCCAGTGACCTCAAGGATAGGCTGGAATTAAACCTCATCATGGGTTTTCCAGATCCAGACCCCCCCTACCCAATGACACACAAGATGTGCCCAACTTCATCATGGGTGATGGCGCCTTCTCCCTCAGAACCTATCTCATGAAGCCCTACACTTCAAGATACCTCACCCATGAAGAGAGGATCTTCAACTACAGGCTGTCCAGGGCAAGGTGGGTGATGGAGAACGCCTTTGGCATCCTGGCCAACAGGTTCCAGGTACTTCTCACCACCATGCAGCATCACCCACAGACTGTGAGGAGCATCATGGAAGCTTGCTGCATCCTGCACAATCTCATGCGCACCCACTACCCAGTGTTGCAGAACAAGCTTGTGGACCGTCAACAAGGCAATGGGGACATGGAGCCTGGTGAATGGAAGCAAGGACAAAACCTGATAGACACTGTGGATGTACCAGGCTCCAACAGAGCTTCACGTGAAGGGAAGAAGCAGCGCAACCTCCTGAAACATTGGTGCAACTCCCCAGCTGGAGCAGTGGAGTGGCAAGATGCTTAATGGGTGCTTCCTTGAGCCTGTCTCATAACACTGATGAGATTGGGCCATGTATGTTGAGTGGCCCTACAATGAATAGGGCATTAATAAAGAGTTTTGTTTATTTTGAAATGTGTTGATCAATGAATAAATTGTTATTGATAATAAAGGGCCATATGTGTGGCAGCTGGGAGGGTGGACCACACAATCCCACTATGGTTGCACTGGTGGTTTATCTATCCCACAACTATCCTTACCCATCCCACAACTATCCTCATCCATCCCACAGCTATCCTTACCCGTCCCACAGCTATCCATCCCACAGCTATCCTTACCAATCCCACAAGCATGCAAAGGCTTAACCCTTTTTTCAAAGTTTTCCCCAACACTTTATTAAGTAAAAAAAATGAACCAAGTGTGTGAAGCAAAGATAACCTTTATTAATAACAAACTGTATGACTTTATTAAAAAGCAAAATGACCCAACTAAAGTGTCTTAAGCAAAGATAAAGTGAACAGGTAACAACTCAGTCTCTGGCACTCTTCTCAGTCACTCTGAGGCGTACTCATGATCTCAGATGTAATGGGGCCAGGGACTGTGGAGGTGGATGTTGCTGGAGTGCTGGTCTGAGTTGCCATTGGGGTGCCTGGCCCCGAGAGTACAACAGGAGATGGTGTGTGCAGGAAACTCTCAGAGAGCTGACTCAGTCCCATGAGGTTGAGAGGCCCTTCCTCAAGTACCTGGGATGTGAGGCCCAAGACTGATGACATATGTTCTGAAGAAGGGCTTGGCTGTGGGGTGGAGGAAGAAGTTGTGTAGTGGGGCTGTCTGGTCTGCAGCTGGTTCAGGTGAGGCATCTGTGGCATCTGTGGCGTCCAATGAACCTGGGCCTGGACTGGAAAGGGCTGCCTCTGTTGTGGGAAGTCCTGGTAATGGTAGGCTTGGTAGGCGAGGGGCTGCTGACAGCTCATGGAAGGGCTGTGACATTGCCTGGGGTGGAGGAGCAGACCTGGAGTGGGTAGTAGCAGGTTCAGCTTGGCCTGGAGGGTGGTGCAGAAGAGCTGTGATCCACTCCTTCATCAACTGGTACTGGGCCTTGGGCATGTCCATGAGGGTCTGGCTCACGTACAAGGGCTTGTGGTTCAAGGATGGTATGTCAAAGTGGATCAGCTGAGAGAGAAGATCTGTGCTGGCTTTGATTGTGTCACTGATCTCCAAGCGGACAGTGTGGCTCTGTCCCTCCGGTCTGCCTCTCTGCCTGCTTTCTTTGGAGGTGGAGCTGGGTGTGGGTGGGTCTCTGGTGGCTGCTTCTTCTTGCTCCATCTGAGACAGGGGATCCTCCATGCCCTCCAGCACGGGGAGTGCAGCTGTCGGGGGGGGTCTCCAAAGGCTCCTGCCTGGACATGGTAGCTGTCTCTTGGCTGGAAGAGGAGTGGCTCTCTGTGGGCTGTCTGAGAGAGAGGGTTGACAGAGGGGCTGCTCCTCGGTGGCGGATCTCACCCTCCAGGAAGCTGCACCTGGCTATGCCATAGGTCTCCCGGTCAGTGAGCTTGACAGCGGCCTGCCTGGATTTCTTCAGGTGCAGCTTTCCATACCAGGTGTGCATGTGCTTCCACCACTCCAGGAGGACATCTGAAGTGTACCCAGGCTCTCCGCCTTCTCTCTCCAAGCTGCCTGCTTTCTATTGGTGTTGTGATAGAGCCTGTGGCCCTTCCTCCACAGTTACACAGTGGCCCTTCCTCACAGTCCTCCTCATGGTCTTCGGAAATGGAGTACTGTTTCCTCTCTCCCTTCTCCTTCCCTTGCCTCTTCCTCCCTCTGGCAGGGCCTTCAGGGCCTTCAGCAGCAGGGCTTTGAGGGCCTTGGGGCTGGTCCACCACAGCAGCAGCAGCAGGAGAAGCACCAGCAGCAGCAGGAGAAGCACCAGCAGCACCAGCAGCACCACCAGCAGGAGAAGCACCAGCAGCAGCACCAGCAGGAGAAGCACCAGCAGCACCAGCAGGAGAAGCACCAGCAGCAGCAACACTAGGAGCATCAGCAATAGCAGCAGAAGCACCAGCAGCTTCAGAGTCAGCGCCAGTGGGTGGGATGTTGGTTCTGTCCTTCTTGCCAGGGATGGCAGGAGTAGGCACAGGCTTCCTCTTCTTCCCCATGGTGTTCTCTCAAGATGTCTCTGGCAGCAGGTCTTTCCTCTGAATGCTGACTGCTTGCGAGCTGCATCCTTTTATATCTGTGGAGCTGATGCAATTCATCCTCCCTGCATGTGCAGTGAACGCTTTGCATCTGCTACGCATCCGCTATGCATCCTATAAGCATCCGTGATGCATCCGCGTCATCCGCTACACATCCGCTCCTTCTGCTACGCATCTGCTTCGCTATTCTCCCCCGGAAGCCCTGCGGATGTGTCATCCGCTTCCATCCGCTTTCATCCGCTAGGCTTCCTACGAACATCTGCTTTACATCCCCGCTACATCCTCCCCATGTCCATTCCTTTCTGTTGTTTTTCATTCTGTTTATGCAAATTTGGGGCACTTTTGATAGCGGATAACAATGGATGGAGCCACCTCTGAAAATTTGCTCGTCTGCTGTGTCCTTTTTGCATATGTTTTGCATTCGTCGGCCAGTTTGACCTAGCCTTTATCTCTTAAGTGCTGATGTCTGCTGAGAGCTGTTAAGGAAGGTGGGGGCTGTTTTCCAAGAGCATGTTTCTTCATTTCTTATCTAGGGAAATATAATATTCTGCCTTTTTAATATTTCTCAAAATATTTATTCTTCTAGGAGAGGGGCAGGTGCTAACTTTCTACATGTCTGATGTTCTTGCAACATCCATGACTGCATATGATTCTGAATAAGTGGAATGTATCAATGTTGCTGTATGGATGAAGGACATGATTCATTGACATTATCTTTCCTATCTACCTATTCAGGAGTTTCAACTTCTACTTGAATCCAGTCCAGTATTCCAGAAATATATCTAATAACTACAGTTGCCCATATGTTAATTATTTTGATGGTATTTCCTCCACTGAGTTTGGACTTTAAGGTCATCTTCACTCTCATAGTGTCTTACTCCTCATCCTCTCCTTGAGTTCAGCGTGCTTGATGTTGTCAGCTTAAAAGATGCCTAGGTTTTTGTCGTGAGCTTCTTCATCAAGATTCTTGATATTATTTCGATAAGGCATCTTGAATCCTCCAGTTTTCCCCATTTTCCCCTATTGATGGTATAAGCATCACATTTGTTCCATTGCAATATCTTGATTCTATATTTGGACAATGCTGAACAACAATTCTATTTATGATGGCATTTTTCCATATAGCCTCAGATTTCCTAGGTAAAGAAGTTTGGCTATGGTGGATGTTTTTGATGTTTGACAGCCATGGCATGAGTTATTCAGTATTGTTGACAGAGAAATCAGTGTAATGACAAACAGGCTCCTTGAAAAATTCTTTTCTTGATGGTAACCTCTCGCAGTCTATTCCCATCGACCAACCGCTTTGTTATTATTTTTATTTTCTCTCTGATTATTAATATTTTCTCTTCAGTAGTCACCATAACTTTTCTTTGGCTTTCCAGAATTTTACACACATGGGTGTCCTCAAACATTCCTGAATGTACTTCTTTGATACTAACGTCTACTAGTCTTCCTCAGCAGCAATTTCCTTTCTATTCCCAGATGAAATTTGGCATTTCTTGTATTCCAATATTTTTGAAAAATTATTGTAGTGAGATTTAGAGTGGAACAAAATTGTGTGTGTGTTTGTGTGTGTGTATCTTTACTATGGTTGCAAAGTGCAGTGAGAGTTTCTCAGTTTGAAGAGTTTTACAGTTGTCCAACCATTGTCCAACCATTTCAAATTTGCTGATTACAAAAGAAATCAACTTTGAAATTCTGGAGTCTGACAAAGATGATCACTGACAAGCATCTTCCCTGAGAACAAAATTGATTCTACTAGTACTTAAGGCAACCATCATGATTAGAGTAAAAGTAAGAAAATTGTAGGAGTGTATATATTGTCCAAAACATTGAATGAAAAAGAATTTTAAAAGTCTGTGAGTGATGCAACAAATGTGTTAGAGCAGGGCTGTCAAACTCATGGTCCATGGACCGGGTTCGTCACATGTTGGCCACACCCATGCCAGGTTTAGCAAAGAGGAGAAAGTCATGATACATCATGTGACACTGCCATGATGATGTGAGTTTGACACCTCTGTCACCCCATGGGTGTCAAACTCGATCAGACCATGGGCTGGATCATGACATATCATAATATGCCTTGCCTTTGTAGAGCTGGGGTGGGCGTGGCCTATGCACGACATATCTGGCTCACTGGCCAATTTGACAGACTTGTGTTAGAGGATATTGCTTTCACAATTTATTACTGTCATATTTATTTGTTCAATTAAAAAAAATCTGAAAAATCTTTGCAGATGAGAAAAAACTGCATTGGGTCAAATACTAATTACAGAGGGAAAAAAAAATCATTGCCACTATGAAACAAGTATTGTATAATTGATTGTTTTGGAAAAGAGTTCTTCTTGCTCATGGGGGATGTATTTAGTCATGGCAAATATTTATATTCTGCCTTTCTTTAGATAAGCCCATTGTGACAAGCATCAGAGATAAAATCATAATCTAACAAGATGAAAACTCATGTATTAACACACAGACAAAAATGAGCCAAAGATAACATGGAGCATAGAGGTAATGAAATTACATTTGAATGTTTACTTAATCCAATAAAACATACCCATCATATCCAAAGGCTTTCCTAGAATGAAAAATTCATAGCATCTTCTAAAAGATATATTTAATCATTTTTAAAAGGGATCTCTAAATCTTGAAATAGCCATTGAAAAGTTCTTCAAAATGGCAGACAGGGAAGATGTAGGAATGCACTCCATCATAAAACAGACAATGTCTGGACCGAAGCATGCATAACACTTACTCCTACCAGATTACCAGGAATTTTTTTGCCCCCAGCATTCCTACATGGAAATTTAATAGAAGAGAAAGTCCAGATCTCATGATGGAATGAGAACCTGCAGGAACAGTGGGAGAGAGTTTTGGTAACACAGGAGCTTTCCCTGAGAGAACTATAGTCTAAGAGATTGTGCAGTCCTGAGATGAATGGGGAAAGAAGAAAGATATTCAGGGTAATTACATGTGAAATTCATCAGAATATATTGTATGTAATAGGTTAGGACAGGCAGTTGGGGACTCGTCCAGCTCGCACCACTTCAGGAGAACTAGTTGTTAACTTTCTGAGCAGTTTGGTAAATTGGTTGTTGGAAGAAATCATTAGGGTAGAAGTCAGTTGTTAAATTATTTGAATCTCACCATGAGAACAAGGGTGTCAAACTGGGCTGAATGCATCATGTGCAGGCCACACCAGATATGGTATTCAACAGGTTCTGACCAGTTCTGGAGAACCAAACAAACTAGTTTTGTAGAGGTGAGCCTATGGAGCTGACTATTGGTCATAGTCCCCATGAGCTTCCAATTGAAATTCCACACCAACACAGCAGCCACTAAACGCATCCTAAAAAGAACAGAATTGGCCCTTATTAGAAATGAACTTCACACAAAAAGATTCCTCCTAGACCAAATCAACAAAGAACTCCTCACACTTCACCTAAGACTAAGCAACAAGATTCACCCCTTACTTTGGGACAAATCCAAACAACTTGCTGTCTGGAGAGCTGAAACACAGACCACCTTCAAGACAGACACACATACCAACAAACTCAGAAAACTACAACAACACCAGAAACAAACTCCTCCCCCCTCACAGCCACACATGAAACAAACAGTGCACAACATCTCAGACAAGATCCTCACTGAAGCCGAAACCAAAACTTAGCCAAATTTCTCGCCAAACAATTACAGACCTATGCAGAATCCATCAACTCACAGGTAAGGAACTCATTCCAGTTCACTGAGATCATAAAGAAACAAAACTTACAACCCAGCGACCTACTAGTGAGCTTCGATGTCATATCCCTCTTCACCCAAGTGCCT
>BLBF01016051.1:22676-38327 GCA_015471245.1 Laticauda colubrina
ATCTTTCTATCTGAGAGTGCAGGCTTCCAAATGATTGACAGTCTGGTGGAATCATCTCTTCTATTCATGCTTTCAGGTCTTTTTTCAATCTCTATGGCTTCTCTGATGATTCTGTGGCTTCTGCCTGAAGATGGCAGATGAGATTCTGCTGAAACGTTGCTACAACTTTAACAGAACTACAATGACGTGGGATAATACCCGAAGGAAGCTAAACAGCACACACACAGATATATATATATATATATATATATATATATATATATATATATATATATATATATATATATATATGTGTGTGTGTGTGTGTGTGTGTGTGTGTGTGTGTGTGTGTGTGTGTTTGTCTGTGTCTGTGTCTGTGTCTGTGTCTGTGTGTGTCTGTGTCTGTGTCTGTGTCTGTGTGTGTCTGTGTGTGTCTGTGTTTGTCTGTGTACACACACACACATACAATTCCTATATGCACTTCCACCTTTTATTTTATTTCTTTTGTCCTTTTGCACTGTAAATTTGAAAGATGGTGGATGATTTGAAATTACTCCATGGCGTTCAGCGCTAAGTATGGATTCCAATCCAGGAATCCATAACTGTCCTCAGTTATTACTTTGGTGCTAATTGAGTAATTGATTATGTGCCATCAAGTTGTTCTTGGCTCCTAGCAACCATGCAGATAGATTGTCTCCATGACAATGTATTCCTAAACTGTTCTTAAGCAGTTCTATGTCTCTAAATAATAAAGACTAAGCTACCAGGTATAAGGCTATGCAAAATTTTGAAGGCATGCTTTGATCTAGTTGAGAGAAGACTCTTGGGATCTTGCTTCACTGAAGAAAAAGATTCATCTGGGAATCTGTAGAAGCCACTACTTTCCCAGCAAGGAGAAACCAGAACAGAAAGCTCCCTCCTAGCACTTTGAACTAAAGCATTAAAATAAGCACATTACTCCCATATTGCCAAAGGGAGCCATAAGGTTTGCTCATGTATCACTTTTGTTGTGCTGGCTTTCAGTTTCTTTCCTGATGCAATTCCAGGTGCTGGTCATCAGCTTTAAAGTTCCAAAATGGCACAGTGCCAGGCTATCTGCATGACCACTTTTTCCTAGGGTTAGTGCCTAAATATCCCATTCTGTCTCTAGGATTACCTACCTGTCCTACCAGATCAGATAGAAACAGATTAACAGAGTTGAAAGGGACCTTGTAGATAATCTAGTCCAACCCTCTGCCCAAGCAGAGATCCACCTGACAAATGGCAGTCCAGCCATATGGTCCAAATTTGGTCCAAACCACCATTTCTGACAAATTGCAGTCCAGCCTCTTCTTGAAAGCCTCCAGTTATGAAGTTCCCATAACTTCCAAAGGCAAGCTGTTCCATTGGTTGATTGTTCTCACTGTCAGAAAATTTCTTCTTATTTCTAGGTTGAATCTCTCCTTGATCAGTTTCCATCCATCATTCCTTGTCTAGCCTTCAGATGCATTGGAAACTAACTTGACCCTTTCCTCTCTGTGGCAGCCCCTCAGATACTGGAACATTGCTATCATGTCTCTCCCTGGTCCTTCTCTTCACTTGATCTTGATTGTATACCTCTGTTAATGTAATTTAGGATAGCATTGGCTTGTTTGGCTGACACCACACACTGCTGGCTCATAATAGGATGGATAAGATGGGCATACTTCTAGTCTCTTCCCTTAAATGTTGCCATTTGATGGGAGCTAGGAATCATACCTTTTTTGTGGCAGCCCCTGCCCTAAGGAACTTCTACCCTCCTGGCCTTTCATAAAGCTTTGAAAATCTGGCTTTTGGGTGCCCAGGATGAGATGGATCTTTAAAATGTTTTGAACTTTCTTAAGGCAGTGGGAGCCAAAAAACTCTTCCAAAGAGGGGAGAGGGCAACCTGGCAATGATGTTAACTCTCTGGAGTGCTGTCCTATATGCTACTGTGCAATTGGCAAACCATACACAGGTGCAATAAGTTAAAATACTCTCTATGGTGCAGTGGTAGAAGGTCATCAGAAATTTTTCATTCAGTTGCTGTTTCCTGAGAAGTCTCATCTAGTATAATCTCTGCCGGGCCCTTTTGACCAGTTTGCAATGTCAGTGCCCCAGGTGAGGTCCTCTTTTATGATAACTTTAAATTAGCCACTTGCTCCACTCAGTCTCCATTGATAAGAAAGTGCTGGGTGTATGATCTATTCTTTCTGTAGTCCACTATAAGCTCCTTGGTCTTATTGGTGTTAAGGACCAAGTTATTGTCTCCACACCATGAAAGCAACTGGTCCACCTCATCTCGATAAGCAGACTCACCCCACCCCCTGGAGATTAGTCCCACCACTGTATTACTGGAGTGAGTAGGAATGTAGTCATGCACATAAAGAGTATAGAGTAAGGGACTCAACACACAACCCTGTGGTGTACCAGTGTTAATAATAAGGGCTGAAGAGATATCATTACCTAATCTGATCCTCGGAGAGTGGCCAGACATAATCCAAAGGCAGATTGAATAAGAAAGTGCAAGTTATGTGAATTTAGATGCTAGTCTATGTAGAACTATTGTGTTAAATGCAGAGCTAAAATCTACAAAAACATCCTCACATAACCCACCCACCCTGCCCTGCTGTTCCAAATGAGTCAGAGCAGTGTGAAAAGTCATGGCTATAGCATTCTCTGTAAATCTATTTGTTCTGTATGCAAACTGTGTTTATCAAATGTATGCGAAAGACCATAAATGATGTATCGGCAGATAAATTTCTCAAAGCACTTCATGATGATAGAACTGAGTGCCACTGGCCTGGAATCATTGAGGTTATTGAGAGGGAACTTCTTTTGCAGTGGAACAATGGTGGAAGCCTTCAAACAAGATGGAATAGTGGACTGGAATAAAGACCAATTGAAGAGGCTGGTAAAGACTCCAGCCAACTGATCAGCACAGTCTTGAAGCACTTGGGCCAGAGATACCATCAGAACCGGCAGCTTTTCTAGGGTCCACAGCCCTTAAAATGCTCCTTATCTCCTGTTCCTCCACAATGAGGTGAAGGCTACAATAGGCTGGTGGCTGTATTTTAGCTGTTTCTGTATTTTAGTTGCCTTCTGAAAAAGCACCTTTCTGACAACCATGACTGAGAATCTCCATAGACAAAAATGGGTGGTTATATAAAAGTTTTTTAAGCAAACAAATGTCTCACTGAGGGACAATGCTTCACATGCCCTTACTTTATTGTGTCCTATATTGGTGAATCATCAGAATGTTCCTAAAAAATAAATGCGCACTCATTTAAGAGTTCCCAGACTTACCAGAATAGCTTATGGCTTATTGGGCAAACCCTTGCAACTTTCAAGTTCCTTGAAATTGGTAGTTGTTTTTTTTTAAAATTTATTCCAAGGGTGTCAAACTCATGTTATCATGGCATCATCACATGATGTATCAGAACTTCCCCCCCTTTACTAAACCAAGTGTGGCCATGTCCAGTGCGTGACACATTGAGGCCTGGTCCTACTGGCCAATGGACGCAAAACGTATGCATAAAGGACACAGCGGACGAGCAAAATTTCAGGGATGGCTCCATCTGTTTTCATCCGCTCCCAAAATTGGTGAAAATTTGCATAAACAGAATGGAAAAGAACGGACGTGGGTAGTATGTAGCAGGGATGTTCAACGGATGTTCATCGGAAACCTAGTGGATGAAAGTGGATGGAAGTGGATGAAACCTCCGAAAGGGTTCCAGGGGAGAATTTTGAAGTGGATGCATAGCAGAAGGGGTGGATGTATAGCGGATGAAGCGGATGCATCACGTATACCTATAAGAAACAAAGGGGATGCCGCGCAGATGTATATCGGATGCAAAGTGTTCACTGCGCATACGGGGGTATGAATTGCATCCACTCCGCGGATATAAAAGGATACAGTATGCATGCAGTCCATGGCAAAGAGGATGATATTGAAGAAGCCCTTGTACTTATAATAAGTGGACCCTGAATTGGCTGGAGCTTTGCAGGCCACGTGCTTCCCATCTATTGCTCCAATGGTGTGGGGAAAGTTCCACCTCTGATACCACTCTTCTGCAAGTTTTCTCTAGCCTTGTTCAGTGGTAGGGCACCTGAGGAGCTCCTCCACGTATTCTTCAATGATGGCCTGTACCACTTCTCTGACCACTTTGCTGATGGTGTTGTATGGCACCCTCCATGCATACTGCATGTTTCTGTATGTGATTCCAGAGGCCAGTTGCTAAAGAGTCAGTGCCACCTTCAGTCCAGGGTCCAGGTTGGGACGGAAGTTGGTGCTAGGCTTGGTCAACCTGGGTCTCAGACGCTGTACAAGTTCGTCAAACATGGCTGGTGGCATCCTCATGAAGTGCTGGAATGCACGAGGGTCTTTATTCCTCAGATCAACCATTAACTGGTCATACAGTCCAAACTCCATTCTTCTCACGATCCATCCTTGGACCCACACAGCTCTTGGATGTCTCCTTCCTCTCCTACTGTGTAAAACTTGACACAGTCTGAACAGGTTTTGGTTCTGGTGATGAATGAGCACAGCTATCATGTGGACTGTTTCATCATCCATGATGGAGAACAATTGATGATGTTGAAGACCAAGACCAAGGGTTATGAGGTCTATACACCACGGCTGTTGGACTCATACTGAGATCCAGATGATTTTCTCCCCCTTTTTATAGAAAATATCAGTTGTCCACTAGGTGTTCTTCTACATACTCTAGACATACTCCAGACATCCTAAATCTATGAGATACATCCCAGATACAAATGTTTTATCCGTTTTGAATACTTTATATACGAGATGCATCCGCTTAGGCCCCTGTCACACTGCACCAACGGATGCAAAGAGGACAAAAATGCAAAATGGATGCAAAACAGACAAAAAAGCTTGCCATCGGTTGGTTAACGCGATGTATCCGTTCTGTAATCACTGCCTCCATTTTGCTTCCTCTCTATCCGTCCAGCATCCGTCTACTGACATTTCATCTGCTCAGAAAGTTTTGAGCTGCTCAAAAATTTTGTACGGGAAATGTATCCAATCCATCCATTCTGCATCCGCTACGCACCCACTAGGCATACATTCTGCATCCATTACGCATCCGCTATATCCGCTAGGCATCCGTTATGCAACCGCGCAACTCGCATCCACTCAGATGCAGGGAGGAAGCGGAACGGACGCGGAAGGGATGCAGAACGGATGCCTAGTGGATGCAGCACGGAAACAAAGCATTTAAACCAGAAAAAAACATTCGCAGAGGGGACCTATCTCGCATATTAAGGATGTCTAGAGGATGCCTAGAGGATGCCTAGAGAATGCAAAGGGACACCTATACTGCCTATAAAAAGGGGGATGCAACTCACCTGCATCTCACTTTCAGACCAGCAGCCTAGCTGTGCGGACCTCTGCAGCCTTCATCTGACTCTTGCTCTTCCACAGCATCCAGTCATGTCCACTGTGGATCATACCACAGTCCTTTTGGCAGCCACCATCCTTCTGCAACAGTGCGAAGCCATCTACAGGCTCTGTGAACTCTACTACGGGAAGAAAAAGAGGCGGCCAAGAAGTGTCTAGGTCCAAAGATGGATCGCCAGAAGAGCAGAGTACGGACTGTATGACAAGCTGATGGTGGAGCCATTGATGGCAAGCATGTGGCCTGCAAAGCACCACCCAAGTCGGGCTCCACTTATTTCAACTACAAGGGCTTCTTCAGCATCGTCCTCTTTGCCATGGTCGATGCTGACTACAAGTTCATGTACATCGATGCTTCAGGCAACGGATCATGTTCAGATGCCCAGGTATACAATGCCAGTGACCTCAAGGAGGGGCTGGAAGGCAACCTCATCATGGGCTTACCAGATTCAGACCCCCTGCCCAATGACTTGCAAGATGTGCCCTACTTCATCGTGGGGGATGACGCCTTCTCCCTCACAACCTACCTCATGAAGCTCTACACTTCCAGACTGCTCACCCGTGAAGAGAGGATCTTCAACTACAGGCTGTCCAGGGCAAGGCGGGTGGTGGAGAAGACCTTTGCCATCCTGGCCAACAGGTTCCAGGTACTTCTCACCACCATGCAGCATCGCCCAGAGACCATGAGGAGGATTGTGGAAGCTTGCTGCATCCGGCACAATCTCATGCACACCCGCTACCCAGTCTTGCAGAACAGGCTCGTGGACCTCCAACAAGGCAATGGGGACATGGAGCCTGGGGAATGGAGGCAAGGGCAAAACCTGATAGACACTGAGGATGTGCAAGGCCGCAACAGAGCCTCACATGAAGGGAAGAAGCAGCGCAACCTCCTGAAACACTGGTGCAACTCCCCAGCTGGAGCAGTGGAGTGGCAAGACAGGATGATAGATTTTTAATGGGTGCTTCCTTCAGCCTGTCTCATCACACGGATGAGATTGGGCCATGTATGTTGGGTGTGCCTACAATGAACAGGGCATTTAATAAAGAGTTGTGTTTATGTTGAAATGTGTGGATCAATGATTACATTGTTATTGATAATAAAGGGCCAAAGGTGTGGCACCTGGGAGTGTGGACCATACAGTCCCACTATGCTTGCATTGGAGGTTTATCTATCCCACAGCTATTACCCATCCCAAAGGTATCCCTGCCCATCCCACAGGTATCCCTGGCCATCCCAAAAGTATCCCTGCCCATCCCACTGCTATCCTTACCCATCCCAAAGGTATCCCTGCCCATCCCACTGCTATCCTTACCCATCCCAAAGGTATCCCTGCCCATCCCACTGCTATCCTTACCCATCCCACAAGCATGCAAAGGCTTAAACCAATTCTAAAAGTTTCCACCAAGACTTTATTAAAAAAAATAAATGAAGCAAATGTGTGAATCAAAGATAAACTTTATTGAACAACAAGCTGTAACAGAAAAATGACCCAAGTCAAGTGTCCAAATAAAGTCCACACCCAGTCTCTGGCAGTCTTCACGGTCACTCGGAGATGTGCCCAGTCTCAGGGGTGAAGGGTCCAGGTGCTGTGGAGGTGGGTGCTGCTGCAGTGCTGGTCTGTGGTGTCATTGGGGTGCCTGGCCCCGAGAGGACAACAGGTGATGGTGTGTTGAGAAAGGTCTTGGACAGATGGCTCAGCCCTGTGATGTTGAGAGCTCCTTCTTCCATGCCATGGGGTGTCAGCCCCAGTACTGATGACAGCTGTACTGAGGCTGGGCTTGGCTGTGGGGTGGAGGAAGGAGTAGTGTAGTGGGGCTGTCTGGTCTGCAGCTGGGTGAGGACTGGCGTGGGTGGCATTATAGTATGGGTGGCATCGCTGTCGTTGGTGGCATCATTGGTGTGGGTGGCATCAGTGGCATCAGTGGAACCAGTGGCAACGGTGTTGCCTGATGACTCTGTGCCTGGACTGGGAAGGGCTGCTGCCTGTGCTGATGAACTTCCTGGTAGCCGTAGCCCTGGTAGGTGAGGGGCTGTGGAAAGCCTTGGAATGGGAGGGACATCACCTGGGGTGGAGGAGCAGACCTGGACTGGGTGGGAGCAGGTTCCTTGGATCTGGAGGGTTGTGAAGCAGCTCGGTGATCCAGTCCTTCAGCACCTGATACTGGGGTTCCTCCATGTTCCTGAGGGTCTGGTTGACATAGGTGAGGAAGGGCTTGCGGTTGGAGGATGAGGAGTCGGTGTTGACCAGCTGAGAGAGAAGATCTATGCTGGTGCGGATGGTGTCCCTGATCTCCAGGAGGACAGTGTGGCTCTGCCCCTCTTGCTGTCTGGCCCTCTGCCTTTCTGTGGAGGTGGAGCTGGGGGGGTGGATGCGGCTACGGCTGTGGTGGATGCGACGTCTCCTTTCTCCCACCGCACCAGGGAGTCCTCCACGCGCTCCACCATGGTTACAACACCTATCTGCGGGTTCTCCACCGTGGCACGCTCCACAGAAACCTGCCTGGAGACAGGTACTGACTTCCGGCTGGAAGAGGACTGGCTCTCAGCAGGCTGCCAGAGAGAGACAGTAGTGAGAGGGGCTCCTGGTGCTCCTCGGTGGCAGATCTCCCCCTCCAGGAAGCTGCACCTGGCCATGACATAGGTCTCTCTGTCCGTCAGCTTAACTGTGGCCTGGCCAGATTTCTTCAGGTGCAGCTTCCCGTACCAGGTGTGCATGTGCTTCCACCAGCCAAGGAGCACCTCCAAAGTGTAACCCATACTCTCCGCCCTCTCTCTCCAAGCAGCCTGCTTCCGCTTGGTGTCCCTGTAGAGATGGTGTCCCTTCCGCCACAGATAGTCATTCTCTCTCAACCACTCCAGCACCTCATCCTTGTGTTCCTCCTCAAGAAAGTATTGCCTCCTCTCCTGTCCCCGCATACGCCTCTTCCTCCCTTTGGCAGGACCAGATGGGCGTTCATCAGAGGGGCTCCCAGGTAGTAGGGGCTGCTCCTCCACACCACCACCACCAGCAGCAGCAGCAGCAGCAGGATCATCATCATCATCATCATCACCAGCAGGATCATAATCATCATCAGCATCAGCATCAGCATCAGCAGCAGCATCATTGTCATCATCATCATCATCAGCAGCAGCACCAGCAGGATCAGCAGCAGCAGCAGCACGAGCAGGACCAGGAGCACGAGCAGGATGAGCAGGACGAGCAGGATGAGCAGGACCAGGAGCACGAGCAGGACGAGCAGGACCATCAGGACCAGGAGCCGCTTCAGCAGAGTAAGCACCAGCAGAAGCACCACCGCCAGGAGCAGCTTCAGCAGAGTAAGCACCAGCAGAAGCACCACTGCCAGGAGCAGCTTCAGCAGAACCTCCAGCACCAGAAGAGCGAGCCTGAGCAGCAGAAGCCCCAGCAGAAGCAGAGTCAGGGACAGGGGGCAGGAAGGTGGCCCTGTCCCTCTTGGCAGCAATGGCGGCAGGTTGCTGAGGCTTTCGCTTCTTCCCCATGGTTTTGGGGTTGCTGGCTGGCAGGGAGGCTGGCAGGGAGGCTGGCAGGCACCAAGGCTGGCAGGAAGGCTGGCAGGAAGGCTGGCACCAAGGCTGGCAGGAAGCCTGGCAGGAAGCCTGGCAGGAAGGCAGGAACCAAGGCTGGCAGGCAGGGAGGCACCAAGGCTGGCAGGCAGACAGGCTAGCAGGGAGGCTGGAATGCAGGCTGGCAGCAAGGCTGGCAGGCAGGCAGAGAGCAAGGCTGGCAGGGAGGCTGGCCAGGAGGCTGGGAGGCAGGCTGGGAGGCAGGCTTGGAGGCAGGCTGGCAGCAAGGCTTGCAGCAAGGCTGGCAGCAAGGCTTTCAGGCAGGCATGCAGGCAGGGCAGGCAAGGACTCGATGTATCCGGCAGCAGGTCTTTCCTCTGAATGCTGGCCACGTGCGAGCTGCTTCTCTTTATATCTGCGGGGCTGACGCAATAAATCCCCCCCGCATGCGCAATTAACGCAAGGCATCCGCTGTGCATCAGCTGTGCATCCGTTGTATCCGTTCCGCATCCGCTTTGCTGAGGTCCCCCGGAAGCCTAGCAGATGTGCCATCCGCTCCCATCCGCTTCCATCCGCTGGGCTTCTGTTCCACATCCTCTTTCCATCTGCCCTGCATCCTCCCCGCGTCCATTCCTTTCCGTGTTATCCGCTCCAGTTATGCAAATTTTTGCCCCTTTTGAGAGCGGATAACAATGGATGGAACATTTTGCTCGTCCGTTGTGTCCTTTTTACATACGTTTTGCATCCATTGGACAGTGTGACAGGGCCTTTACATCCTTTCTATTTCTGTGCTACTAACGCTGTGTAGATGTTCCATGTACCTTTCATTTTCTCCCTCTTTCCATTTTCAGCTGCAGCGGATGTGAGTTGAGGGGATGGCCAGAGGATGCAGAGAGGATACAGTGGATGTTTAATGGATGATAATGGACATAGAACATTTGTTGCCCATATATGTCATGGATGTACATCGTACGCGGCGGAAAGTTCATCCGTTCAAAAAGTTTTGTGCAGCTGAAAACTTTTTGCACACATGAAATTGCAGTGGATGGATGCTCGACGAATAGAGTGTATTCAACACGTATGCAGTGAGTACACAATGGATGCATAGTGTTTTCCAATGTATGGCAAGCTTTTTTTTTAACATTTTACATCCTCTTTGCATCCATAAGTGCAGTGGGACTGGGCCTTTAGGCTGGGATTTTGACAGCCCTGATTTATTCCATCTATTTATGCAAAGGATAGGTATTGGTTTGTATTTCTGACTATTTTTCTCATCAAAGATGTATGAATGATTATGGCCATATTTCTATTGCTGCTACTACAAGCACTACTTTCCCATTAGGACTCTTCAATTATTATTCTATCTACTCTTCTCTTGGCATCCTCAGGGCAGGTGTCTGAACCATTGTTGGCATTGTCAGAGAGGAGAAGCTTGGTTGGAAATTCAAAGCAGGAGCACATTACAATATTTGAAGACAACACCAGGGGAATTATATGTGCTTGCTGACATAAAATGAAATCTTTGTTTGCCTCCTCAGATTGGGTCTGCCTAGGCAGGAAGCCCAAACAAAGGATTAGCACTCTTATAAGAGATGAGAGTACAGTGTATTAACCATCTTGCATTGTGCCTGTACTCTCAGTTTTTCTCTTGCAGTGGCAACTGCATGCATCTTGATCCTGAGTTCATTATGACAGTTTTCTATTGCCTTTTACCATGAAAATCCCTGGAAAATGACTTCCCCATTATTGGCTAAAGCTACGCTACTGCAGTAATTTTAGGAGATGGGTTCCATGGAAAAGAATGCAGAGTCACAACAAGCTATGGATTAACTGGGGTTTTGCTGCAATGAACATGACCTCAATTATAACTGCCACCTGCCACACAGCTGTGTTTACAACCCAAGCTTCTTTCCTTTTTGTCTTTTTAATTCAGTGACAGTGAGGGTGGCAATGACCTTGGGGCTAAAAAGCAACAACAAAAAATATGACCGTGAATTTCAAACTTCGAACATTCTAAAAAAAAAAAGCTATATTCCACCAGTAAGGCTAACACGGAACCCTTAGGTTGGTGAAGGCTTTTCTTTTTAGGAAAGATGTTAAATTAAATATAATTGATTTTTTTTTAAAAAATGTAAGTACTTAATGTTTATTCAATTTTGATTTACAGTAAGTGCAGGAGATTCATATTGCCACTAAACACTGAGCAGACTGTAACCCACTGTTTTTCTTCAGTGTTGCATTTTCTGTTACATTTTATCCTGAGCCTCAATTTTAATTTAACAGAATAACAGAATAACAGAGCTGGAAGGGACCTTGGAGGTCATCTAGTACAACACCTGGTCAAATAGAAATACCATTTCTGACAAATGACTGTCCAGTAATGTACGGGATTATATTTTTCAATTACATTTCTGTAATGTCTTTCATTTTAAGGCAACTTTTATGGCACAGTGTAGGTTGTGACATGTTCAATGACATATACACATTCCAAAGAATTATTATAAACCTCAGACTGAGGTTTTTCTGGTAATTGCCATATGTCTTCACCTATCATAACCTGTTTGTAATACAGGCAGATGCTTCCAAATAAAATCTTAAAATACTAAAAATATTAATGAGCTGAAACAAAAAAGATGCTTGATTGATAGTGGCATCAGCTCCATCCAACAGAGGGTAAAGCCCCCGTCACACTGCACCAACGGATGCAAAGAGGATGTAAAATGGACAAAAAACCTTGCCATCCATTCGAAAACGCGATGTACTCACTGCCTCCGTTTTGCTTCCTCTCTATCCATCCAGCATCCGTTTATTGACGTTTCATCCACTCAGAAAGTTTTGAGCTGCTCAAAACTTTTGCGCGGAAAATGTATCCAATTCGTCCATTCTGCATCTGCTACACATCCACTACGCATCCGTTCTGCATCCGTTACACATCCGCTATATCCGCTAGGCATCCGTTCCGCATCCACGCAACTCGCATCTGCTCAGATGCAGGGAGGAAGCGGAACGGACGCGGAACGGATGCAGAACGGATGCAGAACGGATGCAGAACGGATGCAGAACAGAAACGAAACGTTTAAAACGGAAAAAACATTCGCAGAGGGGACCTATCTCGGATATTAAGGATGTCTAGAGGATGCCTAGAGAATGTCTAGAGGATGCAAAGGGACACCTATACTGCCTATAAAAAGAGGGAGCAACTCACCTGCATCTCACTTTCAGACCAGCAGCCTAGCTGTGCAGAGCTCTGCAGCCTTCATCTGACCATTGCTCTTCTACAGCATCCAGTCATGTCCACCGTGGATCGTAACAAAGTCCTTTTGGTAGCCACCATCCTTCTGCAACAGTGCGAAGCCATCTACAGGTTCGTTGAACTCTACTACGGGAAGAAAAAGAAGCAGCCAAGAAGCATCTGGGTCCGAAGATGGATCACCAGAAGAGCAGAGTACGGACTGTACAACAAGCTGATGGTGGAGCTCAGGAAGGTAGACACTCGGGCATTCCAGAACTTCATGAGGATGCCTCCAGCCATGTTTGACGAAGTTGTGCAGCGGCTGACACCCAGGTTGACCAAGGCAAACACCAACTTCTGGACCAGCCTGGAAACTGGGCTCAAGATGGCACTGACTCTGCACCACCTGGCCTCAGGGACCACCTACAGGAGCATGCAGTATGGCTGGAGGGTGCCACCCAACACCATCAGTATTGTGGTCAGAGAAGTGGTGCAGGCCATCATCGAAGAATACCTGGAGGAGCTCCTCCAGTGCCCCTCCACTGAAGAAGGATAGAAGAAAGTTGCAGAGCAGTGGTATCAGAGGTGGAATTTCCCACACACCGTTGGAGCCATAGATGGCAAGCACGTGGCCTGCAAAGCACCACCCAAGTTGGGGTCCACTTATTTCAACTACAAGGGCTTCTTCAGCATCGTCCTCTTCGCCATGGTTGATGCTTACTACAAGTTCATGTACATCGATGCTTCAGGCAAAGGCTCATGTTCAGATGCCCAGGTATACAACGCCAGTGACCTCAAGGAGGGGCTGGAAGGCAACCTCATCATGGGATTCCCAGATCCAGACCCCCTGCCCAACAACACGCAAGATGTGCCCTACTTCATCGTGGGGGATGACACCTTCTCCCTCAGAACCTACCTCATGAAGCCCTACACTTCAAGACACCTCACCCGTGAAGAGAGGATCTTCAACGACAGGCTGTCCAGGGCAAGGCGGGTGGTGGAGAATGCCTTTGGCATCCTGGCCAACAGGTTTCAGGTACTTCTCACCACCATGCAGCATTTCCCAGAGACCGTAAGGAGGATTGTGGAAGCTTGCTGCATCCTGCACAATCTCATGCACACCCGCTACCCAGTCTTGCAGAACAGGCTCATGGACCTCCAGCAAGGCAATGGGGACATGGAGCCTGGGGAATGGAGGCAAGGGCAAAACCTGATAGACACTGAGGATGTGCAAGGCCCCAACAGAGCCTCACATGAAGGGAAGAAGCAGCGCAACCTCCTGAAACACTGGTGCAACTCCCCAGCTGGAGCAGTGGAGTGGCAAGACAGGATGATAGATTTTTAATGGGTGCTTCCTTCAGCCTGTCTCATCACACTGATGAGATTGGGCCATGTATGTTGAGTGGCCCTACAATGAACAGGGCATTTAATAAAGAGTTGTGTTTGTGTTGACATATATGGATGATTGATTACATTGTTATTGATAAAAAAGGGGCTCCTGGTGCTCCTCGATGGTGGATCTCACCCTCCAGGAAGCTGCACCTGGCCATGACATAGGTCTCTCTGTCCGTCAGCTTAACCGTGGCCTGGCCAGATTTCTTCAGGTGCAGCTTCCCGTACCAGGTGTGCATATGTTTCACCAGCCGAGGAGCACCTCCAAAGTGTATCCCATACTCTCCGCCCTCTCTCTCCAAGCAGCCTGCTTAGTTTTAGTGTCCCTGTACAGCCGGTGACCCTTCCGCCACAGATAGTCATTCTCTCTCAGCCACTCCAGCACCTCATCCTCGTGTTCCTCCTCAATGAAGTATTGCCTCCTTTCCTGTCCCTGCATACGCCTCTTCCTCCCTTTGGCAGGACCAGATGGGCCCTCATCAGAGTGGCTCCCAAGTGGTAGGGGCTGCTCCTCCACACCAGCAGCAGCAGCAGCAGCAGCAGGATCATCATCATCATCATCATCATCATCATCATCACCAGTAGGATCATAATCATCATCAGCAGCAGCAGCAGGATCAGCAGCAGCAGGATCAGCAGCAGCAGGATCAGCAGCAGCAGCAGCAGGATCAGCAGCAGCAGGATCAGCAGCAGCAGAACCAGCAGCAGGAGCAGCAGCAGGACCAGGATCAGCAGCAGCAGAGTAAGCACCAGCAGCTCCAGCAAGACCAGGAGCACGAACAGGACAAGGATCACGAGCAGGACCAGCAGGACCAGCAGGACCAGGAGCAGCTTCAGCAGAGTACGCAGCAGCAGAAGCACCATCGCCAGGAGCAGCTTCAGCAGAAGCTCCAGCACCACAAGAGCGAGCCGGAGCAGCACAAGCCCCAGCAGAAGCAGAGTCATGGACAGGGGGCGGGAGGGTGGCCCTGTCCCTCTTGGCAGGGATGGCGGCAGGTTGCTGAGGCTTTTGCTTCTTCCCCATGGTTGTGGGGTTGCTGGCTGGCAGGGAGGCTGGCAGGAAGCCTGGCAGGCATGCAGGCACCAAGGCAGGCATGAAGGCTGGCAGGCAGGCAGGCACCAAGGCTCGCAGGAAGGCTGGCAGGAAGCCTGGCAGGAAGGCATGCAGGCAGGCATGCACCAAGGCTGGCAGGGAGGCTGGAAGGCTTGCTGGCAGCAAGGCTGGCAGGCAGGCAGAGAGCAAGGCTGGCAGGGAGGCTGCCCAGGAGGCTTTGAGGCAGGCTGGAAGCAAGGCTTGCAGGCAGGCATGCAGGCAGGGCAGTCAAGGACTCGATGTATCCGGCAGCAGGTCTTTCCTCTGAATGCTGGCCACGTGCGAGCTGCTTCCCTTTATATCCGGGGGGATTATGCAATGCATCCCCCCCACATGCGCAATTAACGCCAGGCATCCGTTCGGCTTCCGCTGTGCATCCGCTTCATCCGCTCTGCATCCGCTGTATCCATTCCGTGTCTGCTTTGCTGAGGTCCCCCGGAAGCCCTGCAGATGTGCCATCCGCTCTCATCCGCTCCCATCCGCTGGGCTTCCGTTCCACATCCGCTTTCCATCCGCTCTGCGTCTTCCCCGCGTCCGTGTTATCCGCTCCGGTTATGCAAATTTTTGCCCCTTTTGAGAGCAGAAAACAATGGATGGAACATTTTGCTCATCCGTTGTGTCCGTTTTGCATCCGTTGGGTAGTGTAACAGGGCCTTAATCAATTATAGTTTTAAAAAAATGCATGCCGCTCAATTTTATATATATATATATATGTGTGTGCTGTTCAGCTTCCTTCGGGTATTATCCCACGTCATTGTAGTTCTGTTAAAGTTGTAGCAACGTTTCAGCAGAATCTCATCTGCCATCATCAGGCTTCTGTATGGATATGGGTCTTACAGCTCCTGGTTTTTAAATTTGAGGCTGGTTCATTCTGATTGGCTGGGAGCCTGGACCTATTTCATTGGACTTGGAGTTTGATTGATTGGTGTTCCTGGTTTCTTCTGTCTGTTTTGTGGCTTTGGTTGGCTGGCAAAACTCTGTTCTTGTGTTGGAGGCTTTTAGTGCAGCTTGGCTCC
>BLBF01016053.1:2686-17510 GCA_015471245.1 Laticauda colubrina
TTATTATTATTATTATTATTATTATTATTATTATTATTATTATTATTATTATTATTAGATTTGGCTTTTCTTTAGTTTCTGACAATTTTGCTAGAAAGCCAATTTTGAATACATTTTTCTGTGCTGTTGAATTTACTTCCAGGTATGATGAATATATTTTTGGATATTCCAAATGGCAGAATGGAGATGAGAAAAAATCCTTATGTGAAACAGAATTGTCCTTGCTTCAGGTGATTATCACTACAAAGGATTCCGAATGCAATAAATTCCCTAGTATTACATCAGATGAAGCCTGTGAGTATCTGACAATATAAGTGTGCCTATGTTCTGTCTTCCTTATTTTCTTACATCTTTTGGGTATGTTATTGGATGCCATTTTAAACATCTGTAATAACTACCTTCTTATCTAATAATTTTATCTGGTAAGTAATTGAAAAAATATTGCAATATTGCAGGTCAACATTTCTTTAATAAGACTCATCATACTTGTCTTTATGATAAGTTATATACAGGGGTGGGATTCAAATTTTTTAACAACTGGTTCTGCGGGCATGGCTTAGTTGGTGGGCATGGCTTGGTGGACATGTTATTAGCTGGGCACGACCAACTCAATATCATTCACATTGAGACACGCATCTCCTCGCCTGGCCTCTCATGACTGTGGGGATGCTGCAATAGTTGTGTGAAAAATGATCATAAGTCACTTTTTCCAGTGCCCTTGTAACTTTGAATGGTCACTCCACACAAGCAAAGTACCAGCAAAGGAGGGGGAAAAAACTCCAGAGAAGTTCCTGAGACAGGAAGTCTAATCCTGCCAAGAATGTAACAAGGGTTAATGAAGAGGCAGTTTCTGTAAACAACACCAAAATGTTTCCTTCCTGCCTTCCTTACAGGATTAGGCCAGTAATTTCTTCTAACAACCAGTTCTCCAAATTGCTTAGAATGTTAACAATCAGTCCTAGCGAACAGGTGCAAAATGGTAGAATCCCACCCCGGTTATATAATGTCAGCCCTTTGAGGTAGTTCAGATCAGAAACCAAAATCATGAATTTCACTAGTTACAGGATCAGAATTTTGCATATCTGAAAGCACTTCTGCCTTTCCCTGCCTTTACTTTCCAGAGAACCAGGGAGGATTCCTTCTGAGATATTTCCCACACCCCCATTTCTTCTAACTTGATATATCTTTTGTCTGACCTGTGGTCTGAAGGCTCCCAAGGTTATTTTCACAACCCATTACTCATGGGTTATCTAGTTATAAAAATGAATGTAGATGAATGGTATTTCATCAAATAAATCACTGCAAATTAGATGTATATATTTTGATAATTGAAATATTTGATGAATGCAAATGGGACTGCAGCACAATCCAGTGTTCTATCAGATGAGTCCTTCTCAAAGATACCTGGTTCAGTTCCTCATTCTGAATCTTTTTTCACCTCCTTCCCCATACAATTCATTAGTATTCCACTTGCTCAGGAATCAATGCAATTCCACATTTTTTTTCCTCATTAAAGGCTTTACTTTTAATAAAATACTAAACCCTGGATGACCAAGGAAGTCCAGTGCCTCTGGACAACAGGACCAAGGCCTTTAGGTCCAGTGATGGGGCAAGATACAGTGTGGCCAGAGCTAATCTGAAGAAAGATATTCAGAAGGCCAAGGCTGATTATAAGAGGAAGATTGAGGATAATTTTTATAGCAATAAGATGAGGCAGGTGTGATGAGGGATTCAACAAATTACAAACCATCAACCAATGTCATCACTGCTGAGGGAGATGCTTCATTGGCAGAGGAACTGAATCATTTATTTGTTCACTTTGAAGTGGAGACATCAGAGACAGATAAAATACAACCACCAGCCAATTGTAGCCCCCACCTCATTGTGGAGGAACATGAGGTGAGGAGCATTCTGAGGGCTGTGGACCCTAGAAAGGCTGCCAGTCCTGACAGTATCTCTGGCCAAGTGCTTAAAGACTGTGCTGATCAGTTGGCTGGAGTCTTTACCAGGATCTTCAATTGGTCTTTATCCTAATCCACTATTCCATCTTGTTTGAAGGCTTCCACAATTGTTCTGCTGCCAAAGAAGTTCCCTATCAATAACCTCAACGATTACAGACTAGTGGCACTCACTCCTATCATCATGAAGTGCTTTGAGAAATTGGTCTGCTGGCACATCATTTCTTGTCTTCCGCATACATTTGACAAACAGCAGTTTTCATACAGAAAAAATAGATCTACAGAGGACGCGATAGCCATCACTCTTCACACTGCTCTGATTCATCGAGAACAGTGGGAGGGCTATGCGAGGATGCTTTTTGTGGATTTTAGTTCTGTGTTTAACACAATTCTTCCACATAGACTAGTGTCTAAACTTCTGGACCTTGGACTTTCTTATTCAATCTGCCTTTGGATTATGGATTTCCTATCTGGCCACTCAGAGGGTCAGATTAGGTAATCATACCTCTTCAGCCTTTATTCTTAACACTGGTACACCACAGGGTTATGTGCTGAGTCTTTTACTCTATATTCTTTATGTGCATGACTGCATTCCCACTCACGTTAGTAATACTATTACTAAATTTGCAGATAATACAACAGTGGTCGGATGAAGTGCCTACCGAGATGAGGTAGACCGGTTGCTTTCGTGGTGTGGAGACAATAACTTGGTCCTCAACACCAATAAGACAAAGGAGCTTATAGTGGACTATAGAAGGATCAGATCAGACATCCAGCCCTTGCTTATCAATGGAAACCTAGTGGAGCAAGTGGCCAGTTTTAAGTTTCTTGTGTTACCCTAAAAGAGGATCTGACCTGGGGTGCCCACATTGCAGCACTGGTCAAAAGGGCCCAGCAAAGATTATACTACCTGAGACTTCTCAGAAAACAACAACGAAATGAAAAACTGCTGGTGACCTTCTTCCGCTGCACCAGAGAGAGTATTTAACTTACTGCACCTCTGTATGGTTTGCCAGTTGTACAATGGCAGATAGGAAAGCACTCCAGAGGGTTAACGTCATTGTCCAGAAGATCATTGGTTGCCCTCTCCCCTCTTTGGAAGAGCTTTATAGCTCCTGCTGCCCTAAGAAAGTTCAAAACATTTTCAAAGATCCATCTTGTTAAGCCTGGTTGGGGAACCTGCTTCCAAGCAGTAATCAGGGATCATCAAAGCCAGAGAGAGAGAGAGCAAGCCGTAGCCTTGCTACTTTTATATGGTTTTCATAACCACACCCACAATTGCTATTTTACATTTAAAGCTGCATATACTAACTATGATTCATAGTTAGTATTTCACCTAAAACAGTTAGGGTGAACAATGTTATCCCTAACATTCTCCCCTTTTAGGTTACAATAATAACTATGAATCATTTACAACTTTAAATTATATTTTTCGCAACTTTCTTTAAACTTAGTTGCTCCTTGAGCTTTTGTAAATTGGTCTGCTATGTTTTCCTCTGACATGCAGTATACCAGTTTTATCAGTTCATTCTTCACTGCTTCTCTTACATTCAAATATCTTAGGTCAGTATGTTTTGATCTAGTTTTTACAGCAATACTAGTAGCTAACTTTATAGCTGATTGGTTATCCTCATATACCATAATGGGATCTTGTATAGTTATTCCCATGTCCAACAACAATTGTTTGTAGAAAATCAAATCAGTGCATACTAATGATAGACATGAAAATTCAGCTTCCATTGTAGATAAGCTAATATGCTGTTGTCTGATTGACCTCCATCCTATCAGTGTCTTACCAAATAATATAGCCATACCAGATGTTGATTTTCTAGTGTTTATATCAGTTGCAAAACTTGCATCTGCATAAGCACTAAGACTCAAATCACCCTTTGGCTCTATATATAATGCATGGTTTATTGTTCCTTTCAGATATCTCAATATTCGTTTTAAAGATGTCCAATGATATTCTTTTGGATCTGAATTAAAACGTGCCAGCTGATTTACACTATAAGCTATATCTGGCCTTGACCAATTGCTTATATATGATAAGCTACCAATCAAAGATTGATATATGGACTTATCAAATTTTGGACTTTGATCATTAATTTGGCAAACTTCTTGACTCATTGGAGTCTTTGCCGGTTTACAAAGTTCCATCTTATAATTTTTAAGTAATTGGCAAATTTTATCTTCTTGAGATATTTTAAAACCATGATTTGTTTTAGTTATTGTCAATCCTAGATATCTTTTAATTTCACCTAAATGCTTTATTTTTATCTTCTTGGCTAATAATGATATTATCTCATTAGCCTCATTATTAGTTTTAGTTATTAAAGCAATATCATCAGTGAATAACAGTAATAATGACACCGTTCCATTATTTTCTCTTTTAAATACACACGGATCTGCTAAACCAGATTTAAAACCTATATTGTTTAACTCTTTCACAATATATTGGTTCCACTCAAACCCAGATTGTTTTAATCCATAAAGACTCTTTTTGAGTTTCCAACAATTATTGCTATTTACATTATTTTCTTTTATGCCAATTGGTTTCCTTAAATATATAGTGTGCTGCAATGGTGCATGTAGATAAGCAGTTTCTACATCCAAATGATTAATAATATAGTTTTTCTTAGCTGCCCACACTAATGCTGTTCTTAAAGATGTAGCTTTAAGGCTTGGCGCGAAAACTTCATCATAATCAGATGCAGTTTGATTAAATCCTTGAGCTACTAACCTAGCTTTATGGGTAACAGTCCCATCATTTCCAGTTTTTACTTTAAATATCCATTTGCACCCAATGGATTTTTCTCCTGGAGGTAATTTGGCATCTTCATACACTTTCATTACCTTTAATGAATTTAGTTCTTTTTCCATAGCCTTTTGCCAATTCTCCTGATCCTTAGCAGGATACATCCTAAGTTCTTCTACACTAGTTGGAACTTTAGTTACTTGGCAAACTATACTTGCTTGATACCTATCAGGTGGTCTAGTTACACGTGTAGTACGTCTAGGTATTATAGGACTTGCAGGTGGACTTTCCTCTACTAATTGTTCTTGATCATGTAACTCTTCCTGATCAACTATTTCCTCTTGTTCTGGTCCTATTTGCTCTTCGTGGACTTCTTCTTTAATTGGACTCTTTTTACAGCTAATCTCATCTTTATGACTTTTGTAGGGTTCAATAAATATTTCATTGTTTGAATCTTGCTCTAATCTATTCCATCCTACATGTTCTAGGAATTTTGCACTAGCACTGGTGTAAACTCTAGATGTTCCTGGTTCCCAGAATCTATAGGATCGATGATTAGAGGTGTAACCTACAAAAATCAATCTTTTTGCTCTATGCTGTCCTTTGTATCTAAGTTGTGTGGGGATATGCACCCATGCTGGTGCTCCAAATGTGTGCATGTAACTTAAATCAGGTTTTGTACCATGCCACAGTGTGAATGGTAATTCACCTGTTGTTGAATTAACAACATTATTTAATATATGATTACCACACATTATTGCTTCTCCCCATAAATTGTCAGGTAATCCTGAATCAGACATCATAGTTTGTGCCATTGATTGTAATGTTTGGCCTCTTCTTTCTATAAAGGCATTATGTTGTGGCCTATATGGTGCAGACATTTTATGTTGAATCCCCAATTGTTTTATTCTGTTTTTAAATTTATTATTTGTGAATTCTGTGCCATTATCAGTGATGAGAGTCACTAATTTTCTTTTTGTTTTTCTCTCAGCGAATTTTAGCCAATTAAATATATTTTGATATGTTTCAGTTTTGCTCTTCATTAAATAGCAAAACCCATATCTAGAATAGTGATCCATTATACTAAGTATATAGCGAGCTCCTCCTACACTTGGTTTTTTCGGACCTATTAAATCAGCAAATACTACTTCTAAAGGCTCTTTAGTAGTAAATCCATCAACTCTATCAGCTGGTATGACCCTGCTCTTATTTTGATTACATGCATTACATTGCAAATACTTATCACAAGGTTTCAAACTTATTCCCTTAGACAATTCAACAGTTTTCTTAAGCATTTTAAAATTTAAATGCCCTAGCCTTCTATGTAACAAGTGAATACATTCATCATGAGGTTTCTGGTTTTCATAAATTGTGTTAGCCACCTTTAAACCATCATCATCTAACACATATAAGCCATCTCTTAAAGATGCAGTAATTTTCTTATCATCTTTTGTAATTAAGCAGTTATCTCCCTTAAATGTAACTACATATCCCAGTTTAACCAAAATTCTAACTGAAATTAAATTAAACTTAAGTTGTGGTACATATAACATTTTTACATTCTCTTTTATAAAAGAACAATATGCTATACCTTCACCTTTAGCTTTCAGTTTCCAGCCATTGGCTAACGATATCTGCTGTTTACTCTGGGTCATTTTTATAAACTTTTTGTTATCATTTGTTATACAATGGGATGCCCCACTGTCAACCACCCATAAATTATTTTTTACAGCTCCGTTCGTATACATGGCTAACTCTAAATGTTTATTTATCTTTTGATGTTTTTTAGTATTCTGGCCGGCGTTCTGGCGCTTTGCCTTTTTACAAAATCTTGCCAAATGTCCTCTTCCTCCACAATTAAAGCACCTTTTAATTGCGTATGCAGTAGATTTATTATCTTCTTTTTGAGGTTGCTCCCTCCTTAATTCATCTCTTTCATGCCTTCTTCTGGCCTCTTCAATCAATCTGCCAGTTATATCAGTTAAAGTTAAATTTTCCTTTGGCAAAATTTCAAGTGAAGTTACGTAGTTATCATAACTTTCATCAAGGGAAGATAGAATTATATAAACTTGATGTTGATCAGGGAATATAAGTTTTTTCTCGTTTAATTCTTGAAAAATGCTTTGCATAGTTTTTAAATGACTCTGCATATCACCATTTGTTTGGAGATGCGTCCTGAAAAGCTTCCGTGTTAGATTTATGTGTGAACCAACCTTATCTCGGACATAAATTCTCTTCAGCTTCTGCCAACAGCCAAAAGCCGTTTTCTCTCCGTGGATATAAACAAGCTGTTGATCAGTTAAGGTTAACGCAATTATGCAAATAGCTTGTTGATTTTTATGCTTAAATTCTTCTATCTTTAGTCTGTCTTCCTCATCCTCTGGATCCCATTCTTCTATGTTTGGTGGATTTTCAATTATGTTCCACAGACCTTCTCCTCGTAGAAGTAAACTACATTTTGTAGACCATGATACATAGTTTGTTCCATCCAGCTTGGATATAAGAGACAAACTTTGTAAATTGACTTGTGCCATGTTTTCTTATATGGATATAAAAATATAATTAATAAAACACAGCTCTCTGTTTACTGTAATGTATAACAATACAAACTCTCACTTTTTACATAAATCTGTTTAACCTAGTTAAACTGACTTTGCAGCCTCTGGGCCCATAACCAGTGTTAAGCCTGGGTTCCCCAACCAGGGTTAGGTAGACAAGCTAAACAGAATGTGCAGCGTTAGTCAGATAGGCACACAGATAAATGAGTGAGCTAAGCTTGTATGTTTATTAACATACAGTAAAAATAACAGATACGCTTGTGCTATCAAGAATATGTTTTATTCCAGTATAAGTTTATAGCATAGTCAAAAACAGTCCAATATTCATTTACCATGTAGTCAGTCCATTCAGGGATATTCAGTTAGCAAAGTCCATGTAGAATATCCTATTGTCAGTTCACATATATCAGTCCGTTGTTGTCTCTCCCGTTCGAGCAATGCAGTCTTGCTTCCAAGCAGTAATCAGGGATCATCAAAGCCAGAGAGAGAGAGAGCAAGCCGTAGCCTTGCTACTTTTATATGGTTTTCATAACCACACCCACAATTGCTATTTTACATTTAAAGCTGCATATACTAACTATGATTCATAGTTAGTATTTCACCTAAAACAGTTAGGGTGAACAATGTTATCCCTAACATTCTCCCCTTTTAGGTTAGCTTTTCAGGACGCATCTCCAAACAAATGGTGATATGCAGAGTCATTTAAAAACTATGCAAAGCATTTTTCAAGAATTAAACGAGAAAAAACTTATATTCCCTGATCAACATCAAGTTTATATAATTCTATCTTCCCTTGATGAAAGTTATGATAACTACGTAACTTCACTTGAAATTTTGCCAAAGGAAAATTTAACTTTAACTGATATAACTGGCAGATTGATTGAAGAGGCCAGAAGAAGGCATGAAAGAGATGAATTAAGGAGGGAGCAACCTCAAAAAGAAGATAATAAATCTACTGCATACGCAATTAAAAGGTGCTTTAATTGTGGAGGAAGAGGACATTTGGCAAGATTTTGTAAAAAGGCAAAGCGCCAGAACGCCGGCCAGAATACTAAAAAACATCAAAAGATAAATAAACATTTAGAGTTAGCCATGTATACGAACGGAGCTGTAAAAAATAATTTATGGGTGGTTGACAGTGGGGCATCCCATTGTATAACAAATGATAACAAAAAGTTTATAAAAATGACCCAGAGTAAACAGCAGATATCGTTAGCCAATGGCTGGAAACTGAAAGCTAAAGGTGAAGGTATAGCATATTGTTCTTTTATAAAAGAGAATGTAAAAATGTTATATGTACCACAACTTAAGTTTAATTTAATTTCAGTTAGAATTTTGGTTAAACTGGGATATGTAGTTACATTTAAGGGAGATAACTGCTTAATTACAAAAGATGATAAGAAAATTACTGCATCTTTAAGAGATGGCTTATATGTGTTAGATGATGATGGTTTAAAGGTGGCTAACACAATTTATGAAAACCAGAAACCTCATGATGAATGTATTCACTTGTTACATAGAAGGCTAGGGCATTTAAATTTTAAAATGCTTAAGAAAACTGTTGAATTGTCTAAGGGAATAAGTTTGAAACCTTGTGATAAGTATTTGCAATGTAATGCATGTAATCAAAATAAGAGCAGGGTCATACCAGCTGATAGAGTTGATGGATTTACTACTAAAGAGCCTTTAGAAGTAGTATTTGCTGATTTAATAGGTCCGAAAAAACCAAGTGTAGGAGGAGCTCGCTATATACTTAGTATAATGGATCACTATTCTAGATATGGGTTTTGCTATTTAATGAAGAGCAAAACTGAAACATATCAAAATATATTTAATTGGCTAAAATTCGCTGAGAGAAAAACAAAAAGAAAATTAGTGACTCTCATCACTGATAATGGCACAGAATTCACAAATAATAAATTTAAAAACAGAATAAAACAATTGGGGATTCAACATAAAATGTCTGCACCATATAGGCCACAACATAATGCCTTTATAGAAAGAAGAGGCCAAACATTACAATCAATGGCACAAACTATGATGTCTGATTCAGGATTACCTGACAATTTATGGGGAGAAGCAATAATGTGTGGTAATCATATATTAAATAATGTTGTTAATTCAACAACAGGTGAATTACCATTCACACTGTGGCATGGTACAAAACCTGATTTAAGTTACATGCACACATTTGGAGCACCAGCATGGGTGCATATCCCCACACAACTTAGATACAAAGGACAGCATAGAGCAAAAAGATTGATTTTTGTAGGTTACACCTCTAATCATCGATCCTATAGATTCTGGGAACCAGGAACATCTAGAGTTTACACCAGTGCTAGTGCAAAATTCCTAGAACATGTAGGATGGAATAGATTAGAGCAAGATTCAAACAATGAAATATTTATTGAACCCTACAAAAGTCATAAAGATGAGATTAGCTGTAAAAAGAGTCCAATTAAAGAAGAAGTCCACGAAGAGCAAATAGGACCAGAACAAGAGGAAATAGTTGATCAGGAAGAGTTACATGATCAAGAACAATTAGTAGAGGAAAGTCCACCTGCAAGTCCTATAATACCTAGACGTACTACACGTGTAACTAGACCACCTGATAGGTATCAAGCAAGTATAGTTTGCCAAGTAACTAAAGTTCCAACTAGTGTAGAAGAACTTAGGATGTATCCTGCTAAGGATCAGGAGAATTGGCAAAAGGCTATGGAAAAAGAACTAAATTCATTAAAGGTAATGAAAGTGTATGAAGATGCCAAATTACCTCCAGGAGAAAAATCCATTGGGTGCAAATGGATATTTAAAGTAAAAACTGGAAATGATGGGACTGTTACCCATAAAGCTAGGTTAGTAGCTCAAGGATTTAATCAAACTGCATCTGATTATGATGAAGTTTTCGCGCCAAGCCTTAAAGCTACATCTTTAAGAACAGCATTAGTGTGGGCAGCTAAGAAAAACTATATTATTAATCATTTGGATGTAGAAACTGCTTATCTACATGCACCATTGCAGCACACTATATATTTAAGGAAACCAATTGGCATAAAAGAAAATAATGTAAATAGCAATAATTGTTGGAAACTCAAAAAGAGTCTTTATGGATTAAAACAATCTGGGTTTGAGTGGAACCAATATATTGTGAAAGAGTTAAACAATATAGGTTTTAAATCTGGTTTAGCAGATCCGTGTGTATTTAAAAGAGAAAATAATGGAACGGTGTCATTATTACTGTTATTCACTGATGATATTGCTTTAATAACTAAAACTAATAATGAGGCTAATGAGATAATATCATTATTAGCCAAGAAGATAAAAATAAAGCATTTAGGTGAAATTAAAAGATATCTAGGATTGACAATAACTAAAACAAATCATGGTTTTAAAATATCTCAAGAAGATAAAATTTGCCAATTACTTAAAAATTATAAGATGGAACTTTGTAAACCGGCAAAGACTCCAATGAGTCAAGAAGTTTGCCAAATTAATGATCAAAGTCCAAAATTTGATAAGTCCATATATCAATCTTTGATTGGTAGCTTATCATATATAAGCAATTGGTCAAGGCCAGATATAGCTTATAGTGTAAATCAGCTGGCACGTTTTAATTCAGATCCAAAAGAATATCATTGGACATCTTTAAAACGAATATTGAGATATCTGAAAGGAACAATAAACCATGCATTATATATAGAGCCAAAGGGTGATTTGAGTCTTAGTGCTTATGCAGATGCAAGTTTTGCAACTGATATAAACACTAGAAAATCAACATCTGGTATGGCTATATTATTTGGTAAGACACTGATAGGATGGAGGTCAATCAGACAACAGCATATTAGCTTATCTACAATGGAAGCTGAATTTTCATGTCTATCATTAGTATGCACTGATTTGATTTTCTACAAACAATTGTTGTTGGACATGGGAATAACTATACAAGATCCCATTATGGTATATGAGGATAACCAATCAGCTATAAAGTTAGCTACTAGTATTGCTGTAAAAACTAGATCAAAACATACTGACCTAAGATATTTGAATGTAAGAGAAGCAGTGAAGAATGAACTGATAAAACTGGTATACTGCATGTCAGAGGAAAACATAGCAGACCAATTTACAAAAGCTCAAGGAGCAACTAAGTTTAAAGAAAGTTGCGAAAAATATAATTTAAAGTTGTAAATGATTCATAGTTATTATTGTAACCTAAAAGGGGAGAATGTTAGGGATAACATTGTTCACCCTAACTGTTTTAGGTGAAATACTAACTATGAATCATAGTTAGTATATGCAGCTTTAAATGTAAAATAGCAATTGTGGGTGTGGTTATGAAAACCATATAAAAGTAGCAAGGCTACGGCTTGCTCTCTCTCTCTCTGGCTTTGATGATCCCTGATTACTGCTTGGAAGCAGGTTCCCCAACCAGGCTTAACAAGATGGATCTTTGAAAATGTTTTGAACTTTCTTAGGGCAGCAGGAGCTATAAAGCTCTTCCAAAGAGGGGAGAGGGCAACCAATGATCTTCTGGACAATGACGTTAACCCTCTGGAGTGCTTTCCTATCTGCCATTGTACAACTGGCAAACCATACAGAGGTGCAGTAAGTTAAATACTCTCTCTGGTGCAGCGGAAGAAGGTCACCAGCAGTTTTTCATTTCGTTGTTGTTTTCTGAGAAGTCTCAGGTAGTATAATCTTTGCTGGGCCCTTTTGACCAGTGCTGCAATGTGGGCACCCCAGGTCAGATCCTCTTTTAGGGTAACACAAGAAACTTAAAACTGGCCACTTGCTCCACTAGGTTTCCATTGATAAGCAAGGGCTGGATGTCTGATCTGATCCTTCTATAGTCCACTATAAGCTCCTTTGTCTTATTGGTGTTGAGGACCAAGTTATTGTCTCCACACCACGAAAGCAACCGGTCTACCTCATCTCGGTAGGCACTTCATCCGACCACTGTTGTATTATCTGCAAATTTAGTAATAGTATTACTAACGTGAGTGGGAATGCAGTCATGCACATAAAGAATATAGAGTAAAAGACTCAGCACATAACCCTGTGGTGTACCAGTGTTAAGAATAAAGGCTGAAGAGGTATGATTACCTAATCTGACCCTCTGAGTGGCCAGATAGGAAATCCATAATCCAAAGGCAGATTGAATAAGAAAGTCCAAGGTCCAGAAGTTTAGACACTAGTCTATGTGGAAGAATTGTGTTAAACACAGAACTAAAATCCACAAAAAGCATCCTCGCATAGCCCTCCCACTGTTCTCGATGAATCAGAGCAGTGTGAAGAGTGATGGCTATCGCGTCCTCTGTAGATCTATTTTTTCTGTATGAAAACTGCTGTTTGTCAAATGTATGCGGAAGACAAGAAATGATGTGCCAGCAGACCAATTTCTCAAAGCACTTCATGATGATAGGAGTGAGTGCCACTAGTCTGTAATCGTTGAGGTTATTGATAGGGAACTTCTTTGGCAGCAGAACAATTGTGGAAGCCTTCAAACAAGATGGAATAGTGGATTAGGATAAAGACCAATTGAAGATCCTGGTAAAGACTCCAGCCAACTGATCAGCACAGTCTTTAAGCACTTGGCCAGAGATACTGTCAGGACTGGCAGCCTTTCTAGGGTCCACAGCCCTCAGAATGCTCCTCACCTCATGTTCCTCCACAATGAGGTGGGGGCTACAATTGGCTGGTGGTTGTATTTTATCTGTCTCTGATGTCTCCACTTCAAAGTGAACAAATAAATGATTCAGTTCCTCTGCCAATGAAGCATCTCCCTCAGCAGTGATGACATTGGTTGATGGTTTGTAATTTGTTGAATCCCTCATCACACCTGCCTCATCTTATTGCTATAAAAATTATCCTCAATCTTCCTCTTATAATCAGCCTTGGCCTTCTGAATATCTTTCTTCAGATTAGCTCTGGCCACACTGTATCTTGCCCCATCACTGGACCTAAAGGCCTTGGTCCTGTTGTCCAGAGGCACTGGACTTCCTTGGTCATCCAGGGTTTAGTATTTTATTAAAAGTAAAGCCTTTAATGAGGAAAAAAAATGTGGAATTGCATTGATTCCTGAGCAAGTGGAATACTAATGAATTGTATGGGGAAGGAGGTGAAAAAAGATTCAGAATGAGGAACTGAACCAGGTATCTTTGAGAAGGACTCATCTGATAGAACACTGGATTGTGCTGCAGTCCCATTTGCATTCATCAAATATTTCAATTATCAAAATATATACATCTAATTTGCAGTGATTTATTTGATGAAATACCATTCATCTACATTCATTTTTATAACTAGATAACCCATGAGTAATGGGTTGTGAAAATAACCTTGGGAGCCTTCAGACCACAGGTCAGACAAAAGATATATCAAGTTAGAAGAAATGGGGGTGTGGGAAATATCTCAGAAGGAATCCTCCCTGGTTCTCTGGAAAGTAAAGGCAGGGAAAGGCAGAAGTGCTTTCAGATATGCAAAATTCTGATCCTGTAACTAGTGAAATTCATGATTTTGGTTTCTGATCTGAACTACCTCAAAGGGCTGACATTATATAACCGGGGTGGGATTCTACCATTTTGCACCTGTTCGCTAGGACTGATTGTTAACATTCTAAGCAATTTGGAGAACTGGTTGTTAGAAGAAATTACTGGCCTAATCCTGTAAGGAAGGCAGGAAGGAAACATTTTGGTGTTGTTTACAGAAACTGCCTCTTCATTAACCCTTGTTACATTCTTGGCAGGATTAGACTTCCTGTCTCAGGAACTTCTCTGGAGTTTTTTCCCCCTCCTTTGCTGGTACTTTGCTTGTGTGGAGTGACCATTCAAAGTTACAAGGGCACTGGAAAAAGTGACTTATGATCATTTTTCACACAACTATTGCAGCATCCCCACAGTCATGAGAGGCCAGGCGAGGAGATGCGTGTCTCAATGTGAATGATATTGAGTTGGTCGTGCCCAGCTAATAACATGTCCACCAAGCCATGCCCACCAACTAAGCCATGCCCGCAGAACCAGTTGTTAAAAAATTTGAATCCCACCCCTGTATATAACTTATCATAAAGACAAGTATGATGAGTCTTATTAAAGAAATGTTGACCTGCAATATTGCAATATTTTTTCAATTACTTACCAGATAAAATTATTAGATAAGAAGGTAGTTATTACAGATGTTTAAAATGGCATCCAATAACATACCCAAAAGATGTAAGAAAATAAGGAAGACAGAACATAGGCACACTTATATTGTCAGATACTCACAGGCTTCATCTGATGTAATACTAGGGAATTTATTGCATTCGGAATCCTTTGTAGTGATAATCACCTGAAGCAAGGACAATTCTGTTTCACATAAGGATTTTTTCTCATCTCCATTCTGCCATTTGGAATATCCAAAAATATATTCATCATACCTGGAAGTAAATTCAACAGCACAGAAAAATGTATTCAAAATTGGCTTTCTAGCAAAATTGTCAGAAACTAAAGAAAAGCCAAATCTAATAATAATAATAATAATAATAATAATAATAATAATAATAATAATAATAATAATAA
>BLBF01016055.1:0-14197 GCA_015471245.1 Laticauda colubrina
GATTGCCCCCTGGACCTCCTCACCTAACCGGGGGTCTCCACTCCCTGCTGGGAGATCTTTCATCTCTCCACCTTGGCCTCGGATCTGACATCCGGGTCTCCCTGTCTTTCCTAACTTCATTCTTGGCTGCCGTCTGCACAGCAGCTACCATCATCTGAGACTTCTATTTGGTTTTAACTGAGTCTCGGTTCACAAAAACTTGTTGGGCTGCTCTCATCAAATCTGTCATGCCCAAATCAGTCCATCCCTCTATCTTCTGGATCTTTTTCTGGATATCTGGCCATGCTTTGGTGATGAATTGCATCTTCAGGAGAGTCTCGAAAGCAGGGGGTTTCTGGCTCCACTCTGGAGTACTTAGTTAACCCTTCCTGGACCCGAGCACAGAAATCCCCCGGGGACTCATTCTTTCCTTGTGTTATTTCAAATGCTTTGGTCAAGTTTTTCCCTTGAGGGATGGCCAATATAATTCCTTCAATGATCATGTGTTTCATGTCTCTCATGTGCTCCCTATGAGCATTATCACTGATGTTCCAATTTGGATCGGCTATGGGGAACTCAGCCACTGCTCCCTGTTGCCCTGCATGTCTCCTATCCCAGGCAGCCATTGCTGCCCTCCTAATGAGATTCCTCTCTTCGGGGGTGAAAAGGTGTCCAAGAATATACATCAGTTCTTGGTATGTGTATTAATTGGGCCAAGAAACAATTCCAACTGTTCCGCCACTTCATGAGCATTCTCATGGAGTTTCGGAAGGGTCTTTTTCAGATCCCGTAACTCGGCAGATTTTATGGGGACAGCCATGAAAACGGTGACTGGATTCCTCTGCGCATTCATGCCATTTGGGACTTCTCTGACTGGGAAGGCCGACACGGGATTGGCCGACCTTCCTCCTTGAGGGAAATTCTCTAGGTCCTTGTTTAATTGAGCCAGTACCCTTCTGAGTCCTGGATATGCAGGTGGAGGTGGAACCTGGGCAATTGGAACTGGCAGGGGCGGTGGTGCCAGGACTGCCGGAGCCGATGCCGGTGGATTCCTCATCCAGTCCTCAGTTTCGCTTTCCTCCACCTTGTTGACAACCTGTCCTACTTCTGTTTCTGGTGGAACTGGACCTTCGAAATGAACATGATACCATACCTCCACATAGGGTATTTGCTCCTTCATCCGGTGTTTCACTATATACTCTTTCAACTGAGTTATGCAGTATGTGCTGGTATTCCCTTTGGGATCCCAGTGGTAAGGAAACTCAGGGTCTACTAGGGGATACTTCGGCCACCTATGTCGGCATAGGTAGATCATTTTCTTTTTCTCTAGACTCCGAGTGTAAGTCCTCAGATGGGGCAACGACCATTGTTGTAGTGGTTGACCCAACGGGAAGTCAGTCGGAATCGGCCTTCTCAAGGTCTTTTCTATCTCTATACCTGTTCCCTCTTGGAACGTCTCACACTTGCTTTGTCCCTTTCCCATTCTCCACGCTACCCGCCAACAATCTCCCAGAGATTCCCAACTCAGGGATTTCCGCTGCCCTCCGGCAGTCACTGGATTCCCAGAATTTAAGGACAGTATATCCCTTCTTCTATCCCGAAAAGCAACAAACTCACCTGATACACCCCTGGTCTCCCGGAGATGAAAGGAGTGTGGGCGTCCCCACTTCAGGTGATCAACGACACTCCCAGAGCGTCAGGCCGGCTTCTCTCTCTCTTGTTTCCAAGGATCGTCTGCTGAGTGCAGTTACCCCGGGATCCAACTAAGACAAGGGAGGGGCCCCTCTATAATGGGAGGCGGTGGCACCACACTTACCCAGTCCCTTTTCTCCAGTCAAAATTCCGTCGGGGTCCACGTTGAGCGCCAAATTGTGAGGTGGAACTGATGAAAAGACCACCAAAAGATTCGTTGATCCAAGGAAAACAAGGTTTATTACGCGTCTGCAGAGGCGGGTTCCCTCAGGCATTGAAGGAACCCAGAGCAAAATTCAGGCAGTATTTTTATACCCTAACTATCCGCTCCCTCGTACGAGGGCTTGGCTCACAATCTTTCTGTTTTCAAATTGACACATATATATTTCGAAGGTTTATGCGTTTCCCTATCTAGCAACAGCAGTTACACAGTTTCTGACACATCTGCACTTTATTACAATTCCCCATTGTTCTAACCTCATTCTGTTTTTTTCTCTTTTGTGCACAAACTGGAACACTTCCTTATTTGGCAGAGCTATTGTGTTTGAGACACACTTCCTTATTTAATTCAATGAGTCATCCAACATGACTTCGGTTCTGCTCACACCTTCTTCTCTGCCCCAACCCACCTCTTCCCATTTTGTGAATTCAAAATACCAGGAGTATACAAACACCCGACGCACATGAAGGTGGGAGAGGACTGTCTTGGTTTGCCTTATCAGTCCAATACCTGTTTCTAATGATCCTCAGCTGATTGGCAGGCAATAAAAGGAATCCCTTCTTTTGAGCTGCTACTTTTTTTTTGTTCCCAGGTTGTAGTTTACAACCAGGGATTTAAATGGAGGATCTAGGTACATGATCAAGACAGAGGATAGGAGATGAGACTTCTGGAGGTCATCTTACTTGGAAGGCCCAGAACAGATAGGTTAAACGTCAGACCAATTAATGCCATTGAATTGTTTTTATCTTCAGCAAAATCTTTTTGCTGTTCAACCCAAATTTGCTGTCATTTTCAAGTCATTCTTTTTATTTTTGTTAGATTTTTAAAAAAATCTTGCTTTTATTACTTTGTTGTTACTTATAACAACAACCTTGTGAGGTGGGTTAGGCTGAAACATTTTGTCCCAAAGTCACTCAGCTGGCTTTCATGCCCAGAAGTAGATTTCATAGACCAAGGGTCTTCAAACTTTGCAACTGTAAAGACTTATGGACTTCAATTCCCAGAATTTCATGAGCTAACCATGACTGGAGGAAGAATTGGAGGAAGAATGTCTTTGTGAAGTTCCCTTTCCACAATATCAATTCCCAGAATTCACCAGCCAACATGGCTGACTGGGGAATTCTGGGAGTTGAAGTCCATCCATTTTCAAGTGGCCAAGGTTGAGAAAACACTCCTTTATAGGCCATTTAATTCCAGTCCTCTGAATTTATTCCTGTTTCTCTGAATCCTTGTTAATTCAGAACAAGTTGTGGTTGGAACTGAGCAAAGCAGGAAAAAAATCAAACAATGCTTTCTATGATTGGAAGGTGTTTTGCAATCCACACAGGGAAAATATATATTTTGGCAGTTGTATTATTCTGCTCATGTAATTCAGTTTGTAATCATCGACTATGCCCACATTTTGTTCCCAGCCAAGCCAGTTCACAATTCTGCAATATACTGTTAGTGTCTATTTAACACTGAAAAAGGTTCAGTGTGTGAGGTGGAAGCAGATAAAAAAACCACCAAAAGATTCGTTGATCCAAGGAAAACAAGGTTTTATTCACATGTCTGCAGAGACGGGTCCCCTCAGGCATTGAAGGAACACAGAGCAAAATTCAGGCAGCATTTTTATCCCCTCTTACGAGGCCTTGGCTCACATTCTTTCTGTTTTCAAATTGATACATGTATTTCGAAGGTTCATACTAGCTCTTTATCTAGCAAAAGTAGTTGTACGGTTTCTGACATCGCAGCACTTTATTACAATTCCCCATTGTTCTAACCTCATCCTGTTTTTTTCTCTCTTGTGCACAAACTGGAACACTTTCTTATTTAGCAGAGCTACTGAGTTTGAGACACATTTCCTTATTTAATTCAATGGGTCATCCAACATGGCTTCGGTTCTGCTCACAAATCCCCCCTTTTTTTCTTTTTCCACTCTTGTCTCAAACTCAAAGAGCAGATCCTCTGCTTCTTTCAGAGTGATTTCTCTCTGATACATCATTAGAGGTTCTGCTTCCTGCTTCTTCTCAAATCTTGAACCCAAGGATTTCCCTATCTTCCCATACGTTGTTATTGCACCAGGGAGACACTGAACACAACAACACAACAATACACAGCATATAATAATCAATATAATTCCCATTATGGTAGATCTAAACCAAGTGGAACTGGGAAGCCAAGACCATAGTGCTCCCCACAGGTCTGGCAATGAGGAGTCATCTCTTTGTGATAATGGATTAGAGCGAATACGTTCTTCCATTACTTTTACTGTCTTTGTAATATTGGGTTGGAAATCATGGATGTATACACAGCAATGTGAATGAATCAGAGCACACACACCCCCTTTTGTAGCTAATACAATGTCTAAAGCATACCTATTTTGTAGAGCAACCTGTCTTACTTCAGAAAGCTCGGTGTTAATCATTTTAATATTCTTTATTGTATCATTGAACATTGTTACCATGAAGTTGTTTAGAATATGTATATCTCGGTAGTTCATGGCTACTCCCAATGGTGTTATTATACCACGGGAGATTTGGGTCCAGAGTCTCCGGGTAAGGCCATATTCTGAGTCTCTTTTATTATGTATCCAGCCTTGGGGAAGGCCATCAAGTTTATATATCACCGGTATCACATACCCGAATGTTCATGTGCCACTCCAATAAGGTGGCATCTCCCTGTATGCATATTTCCCACACAATACCCACCTAAACTTTTCCATAGCACAGGTCTGTTGTGATGTTCGGGTCCAATTGATCATATCTTCAAAATGCATACACATCTGATACTGATCTTGATTAAAATAATCTAATTTATGATAACTCTTGGTATAGCTATGGTTACTATAGGATGACGGCATATCAAAAGTCTTATTACATTTTTCCCAATCTCCTAAATGGAGCCTTCTAGTTTCATTTCTCCTAAAACACACATACGCCGTTTCCCTTAAATGAACAAAAATCCTTCCTGTTATATTTCGTTCAACACCATATTTTTCTGTCCCGTGCCCCTGTGGTCTTAGTCTGTTCTGATCAAGTGGAATTGCGTGTAGGATTAATCCTTCAACTGTTCTTCCTGGCAGGTGCATGCATAACCAGCACTTGGTGATGTTCAAGGAATATGAGAACTTCTTGAGATCCTTTATGAACACATTGTCATCCCACAAGTCCGTTCCCAAGTCACCTGCAGGTCCAACATGTTGTGAACTTCTTTGATGTATTAATGTAAATATAGTTGCAACAAATAGTCCTCTCCAGAGTTCAGCCGACATCTCCATGGTGGTTTCTACCGGCAATTTCTTCAAGGTTACCTTTAACGGCTGACAGTCCACTGGGATTGCCTTCCAAGGTTTTTCTGCTTCCGGTGCTTTCTTGACTCTGCTGTAATGCGTCCAGCCTCCTTCCCGAGTACGGACTGCAGATTCAGTCGTCAGTAGCACCTGGTACGGACCTTCCCAGCTAGGTTGCAGTTTTTCACTCCTCCAAGTCTTTATCAGGACCCAGTCTCCAGCCTCGTGTGGGTGTTGGCTACCAGCCAAAGGTGGTCGTTGCACCAACAGTTCCTGTTTGTGAAGAGAAAGCAAAGACCGAGACAGTGCCAGCAAATATTTCCGGAGGAACAAGTCCCTGAACTCTGGTATGGGATTGCCTAGTTTGGCCAAATAGGGTCTCCCCATCAGCATTTCAAAAGGAGAAACCCCTGTGTCTTTCTTTGGACAAGTTCTGATCCTGAGCAGAGCTAAGGGAAGATTCTTTGTCCATGGCAAGCCATTTTCAAGTTGTAGTTTGGTCAAGTGTTTCTTCAGTTCCGCGTTTGCTTTTTCAGTTTTCCCACTGGATTCAGGATGCCATGGCGTGTGTAATTCCCATTTCACCCCCACCACCTCCATTACCCTTTGCAGAACCTTTTGGGTGAAATGAGTTCCTCTGTCTGAATCTATTGCTTCCATCATTCCATATCGTGGGATGATCTGTTCTAGTAAGATCTTGATTACTGTGGGAGCTGTGGCTCTTCTAGTGGGATAAGCCTCTACCCACCCTGTTAGTTGATCTTTGATCACAAGCAGGTATTTCCAACCCCCTTTTCTGGCAACTCAGTGAAATCAATTTGTGCTCTCTGAAAAGGCCAACCCACTAGGGGTCACCCTCCCATCTCTTTCTTGCGTGCCGCTTTCTTATTTACTTTCAAACAAATCAAACATTTCCAGCAGATGCTCTGAGCTACTGTCCACATCCTCAGACTCCAATAGTGAGGTTTAACGGACATGACCAAGGCCTCCGTTCCCCAATGTCTTCCTTCATGAACTTTCTCCAATATTCCCCTCATAACAATGGGTGACACCACCTTGACTCCCTCCGACGTTTTCCATCCCTCTGGGGTTTTTGACACATCCCTCTTTCTCCAACTCCAACTTTTCCTTTTCCTGTGGCTCCCATTCCTCCCTCTCGTCCTCCTTTTCCAGTACTGGTATAGATATCATTACCAACTCTATCTCCCCTGCGGCTTCCTTCGCCCATTTGTCCGCCCATCAGTTTCCCACAACCTCTGGTGTGTTCCCCTTCTGATGTGCGTTCACATGGACAATTGATACTCGGCTGGAAAGTTGCAATGCCTTTAAGGCTTGCTCTACTAACTGCACTTGCTCGATTTGCTTCCCATCCGCCTTGATATACCCTCTTTCTTTCCAGATTTTCCCAAACGTGTGCACCCCCCCCCATGCATACTTGGAATCAGTCCAAATCGTTACTTCCATCCCCTCAGCCAATTCCAAGGCTCTGATGAAAGCAAGCAATTCACATTTCTGGGCTGACCAAGCAGCTGGGAGTAACCCTTTCTCTATTACCTCACCTTCCCCGGTTACTATTGCAAACCTAGATTTTCGCTTTCCATTTTCCACCCTGCTAGATCCATCTATAAACCACCTCTCTCCCTTCTCCAATGGAGTCTTTTCCAAGTCCTCTCTAACCTTCCTCATGAGATCCATTTGCAATAGACAATCATGGTCTTCCGGTTCCCACGCCTGCCTTCTCCCCTCCAAGAATTCTGCTGGATTTAGATTCTTGTCTGTTCCTATCACCACACCAGGACTGGTTCTCAAAATGGTTTCATACTTCAGTATCCTCCCTTCGGTCATCCAAGTGGTAGCCAGCTGACTCAACACTGAGTTGACCTGATGAGGTAAATGCACCACCAAAGCTACCCCAAAAGTCAACTTTTTGCTCTCCACCACCAACATCGCTGTTGCTCCCACTGCCTGAACACAAACTTTCACAACTAGCTCCAAACCCTTGTTTAGGAAGGCTACCAGCTGATATTGCCCCCCCTCTTTTGGGCAAGAACTCCAACTGCTGTTTCCTGAGCCACCACCACATATAAATGGAACGGTAGTTTCAGGTTTGGCAAGGCAAAAACGGAGCGGTTGACAAAGCCTTCTTCAGCTCTTCCCACCTTTCACTATCTCCCTCCTCCCATTCTATGTGCTCTCCCTTTCCAGGCAACTTCCTATGCAAAAACTGTGCCAACACTGTGAATTGGTCTACCCAGATTCTGCAGTACCCCAACAATCCCAACACTTTCCGCTCCTCTCTCTTGTTCCTGGGAGGAGCCAAGCTCATGATCCCCTTCACCCTTTCAGGGTCCAAGGACCTAACCCCCTGCTGAATGTAATGTCCCAAATACTTCACCTTTTTTTCAACAAACTGAAGCTTCTCTTTTGAGACCTTCAGCCCCTGCTCCTTCAGCCAATTCAACAGACTCACAGAAGCCGCTCTCACTTTCTTGTCTTTCTCCCCAGTTAACAACAAGTCATCCACGTACTGAATGAGGGTGATTCCTTTCTCTCTCTCAAACGACACCAAGTTTTCTTCCAACGCCTGTCCAAACAACAAAGGGCTCTCGGTATATCCCTGGGGAAGTACCGTCCACCTCAACTGCTGTTTCCTTCCACTCTCAGGATCATTCCATTCAAAAGCAAACAAGTCTCTACTCCCCTCCTCCAAGGGGCACGCGCAAAAGGCATCCTTCAATCTCACCTCTTCCAAAATCTTGACCTCTTGGGATTTCCCACTCACCCCAACCACTTTTAAAGTCTGCTTCAACCTGCATGCTCCCTTTTCTGGATCGCATACAGATGTCCGGCTTGCGCCGGTGTCGATGGGCGGACAAATGGGCGAAGCTTCCTTCGCCCATACATCTGATGATATTTTCTCCTAATCTTCCTTTGTTAGCATACACATGCGAACGTCCTTCCTTCTATCCCACAATTCTATCCCAAAAACATCCAACAAGTCTCTTCCTAGCAAGTTCACCCCTGAATCCGGAATATATAATATTTCGGTTTTAGTAACCACATCATTCAATTCCAATCTCGCCTCTTCCAAAATCTTGACCTCTTGGGATTTCCCACTCACCCCAACCACCTTTAAAGTCTGCTTTGACCTGCATGCTCCCTCTACCGGATCACATACAGATGTCCGGCTTGCGCCGGTGTCGATCAGGAACAGCCGTTCCTGATGGTCAGGACCCACTAACACATTTACCAATGGCTCCCCGTGGGTCCCTCTTGGGGAGCCGGAACTTCCCTAATTGTATAGGGCATAGCTTCGTTCCTCTGGGGTTTTGGGACATTCGCGTGCAAAATGCCCCTCTTTCCCGCATCTGAAGCAAGTTCTACTCTGGGACGGCCATTGGAATCGACCGCCTTGATTGCCCCCTGGACCTCCTCACCTAACCGGGGGTCTCCACTCCCTGCTGGGAGATCTTTCATCTCTCCACCTTGGCCTCGGATCTGACATCCGGGTCTCCCTGTCTTTCCTAACTTCATTCTTGGCTGCCGTCTGCACAGCAGCTACCATCATCTGAGACTTCTATTTGGTTTTAACTGAGTCTCGGTTCACAAAAACTTGTTGGGCTGCTCTCATCAAATCTGTCATGCCCAAATCAGTCCATCCCTCTATCTTCTGGATCTTTTTCTGGATATCTGGCCATGCTTTGGTGATGAATTGCATCTTCAGGAGAGTCTCGAAAGCAGGGGGTTTCTGGCTCCACTCTGGAGTACTTAGTTAACCCTTCCTGGACCCGAGCACAGAAATCCCCCGGGGACTCATTCTTTCCTTGTGTTATTTCAAATGCTTTGGTCAAGTTTTTCCCTTGAGGGATGGCCAATATAATTCCTTCAATGATCATGTGTTTCATGTCTCTCATGTGCTCCCTATGAGCATTATCACTGATGTTCCAATTTGGATCGGCTATGGGGAACTCAGCCACTGCTCCCTGTTGCCCTGCATGTCTCCTATCCCAGGCAGCCATTGCTGCCCTCCTAATGAGATTCCTCTCTTCGGGGGTGAAAAGGTGTCCAAGAATATACATCAGTTCTTGGTATGTGTATTAATTGGGCCAAGAAACAATTCCAACTGTTCCGCCACTTCATGAGCATTCTCATGGAGTTTCGGAAGGGTCTTTTTCAGATCCCGTAACTCGGCAGATTTTATGGGGACAGCCATGAAAACGGTGACTGGATTCCTCTGCGCATTCATGCCATTTGGGACTTCTCTGACTGGGAAGGCCGACACGGGATTGGCCGACCTTCCTCCTTGAGGGAAATTCTCTAGGTCCTTGTTTAATTGAGCCAGTACCCTTCTGAGTCCTGGATATGCAGGTGGAGGTGGAACCTGGGCAATTGGAACTGGCAGGGGCGGTGGTGCCAGGACTGCCGGAGCCGATGCCGGTGGATTCCTCATCCAGTCCTCAGTTTCGCTTTCCTCCACCTTGTTGACAACCTGTCCTACTTCTGTTTCTGGTGGAACTGGACCTTCGAAATGAACATGATACCATACCTCCACATAGGGTATTTGCTCCTTCATCCGGTGTTTCACTATATACTCTTTCAACTGAGTTATGCAGTATGTGCTGGTATTCCCTTTGGGATCCCAGTGGTAAGGAAACTCAGGGTCTACTAGGGGATACTTCGGCCACCTATGTCGGCATAGGTAGATCATTTTCTTTTTCTCTAGACTCCGAGTGTAAGTCCTCAGATGGGGCAACGACCATTGTTGTAGTGGTTGACCCAACGGGAAGTCAGTCGGAATCGGCCTTCTCAAGGTCTTTTCTATCTCTATACCTGTTCCCTCTTGGAACGTCTCACACTTGCTTTGTCCCTTTCCCATTCTCCACGCTACCCGCCAACAATCTCCCAGAGATTCCCAACTCAGGGATTTCCGCTGCCCTCCGGCAGTCACTGGATTCCCAGAATTTAAGGACAGTATATCCCTTCTTCTATCCCGAAAAGCAACAAACTCACCTGATACACCCCTGGTCTCCCGGAGATGAAAGGAGTGTGGGCGTCCCCACTTCAGGTGATCAACGACACTCCCAGAGCGTCAGGCCGGCTTCTCTCTCTCTTGTTTCCAAGGATCGTCTGCTGAGTGCAGTTACCCCGGGATCCAACTAAGACAAGGGAGGGGCCCCTCTATAATGGGAGGCGGTGGCACCACACTTACCCAGTCCCTTTTCTCCAGTCAAAATTCCGTCGGGGTCCACGTTGAGCGCCAAATTGTGAGGTGGAACTGATGAAAAGACCACCAAAAGATTCGTTGATCCAAGGAAAACAAGGTTTATTACGCGTCTGCAGAGGCGGGTTCCCTCAGGCATTGAAGGAACCCAGAGCAAAATTCAGGCAGTATTTTTATACCCTAACTATCCGCTCCCTCGTACGAGGGCTTGGCTCACAATCTTTCTGTTTTCAAATTGACACATATATATTTCGAAGGTTTATGCGTTTCCCTATCTAGCAACAGCAGTTACACAGTTTCTGACACATCTGCACTTTATTACAATTCCCCATTGTTCTAACCTCATTCTGTTTTTTTCTCTTTTGTGCACAAACTGGAACACTTCCTTATTTGGCAGAGCTATTGTGTTTGAGACACACTTCCTTATTTAATTCAATGAGTCATCCAACATGACTTCGGTTCTGCTCACACCTTCTTCTCTGCCCCAACCCACCTCTTCCCATTTTGTGAATTCAAAATACCAGGAGTATACAAACACCCGACGCACATGAAGGTGGGAGAGGACTGTCTTGGTTTGCCTTATCAGTCCAATACCTGTTTCTAATGATCCTCAGCTGATTGGCAGGCAATAAAAGGAATCCCTTCTTTTGAGCTGCTACTTTTTTTTTGTTCCCAGGTTGTAGTTTACAACCAGGGATTTAAATGGAGGATCTAGGTACATGATCAAGACAGAGGATAGGAGATGAGACTTCTGGAGGTCATCTTACTTGGAAGGCCCAGAACAGATAGGTTAAACGTCAGACCAATTAATGCCATTGAATTGTTTTTATCTTCAGCAAAATCTTTTTGCTGTTCAACCCAAATTTGCTGTCATTTTCAAGTCATTCTTTTTATTTTTGTTAGATTTTTAAAAAAATCTTGCTTTTATTACTTTGTTGTTACTTATAACAACAACCTTGTGAGGTGGGTTAGGCTGAAACATTTTGTCCCAAAGTCACTCAGCTGGCTTTCATGCCCAGAAGTAGATTTCATAGACCAAGGGTCTTCAAACTTTGCAACTGTAAAGACTTATGGACTTCAATTCCCAGAATTTCATGAGCTAACCATGACTGGAGGAAGAATTGGAGGAAGAATGTCTTTGTGAAGTTCCCTTTCCACAATATCAATTCCCAGAATTCACCAGCCAACATGGCTGACTGGGGAATTCTGGGAGTTGAAGTCCATCCATTTTCAAGTGGCCAAGGTTGAGAAAACACTCCTTTATAGGCCATTTAATTCCAGTCCTCTGAATTTATTCCTGTTTCTCTGAATCCTTGTTAATTCAGAACAAGTTGTGGTTGGAACTGAGCAAAGCAGGAAAAAAATCAAACAATGCTTTCTATGATTGGAAGGTGTTTTGCAATCCACACAGGGAAAATATATATTTTGGCAGTTGTATTATTCTGCTCATGTAATTCAGTTTGTAATCATCGACTATGCCCACATTTTGTTCCCAGCCAAGCCAGTTCACAATTCTGCAATATACTGTTAGTGTCTATTTAACACTGAAAAAGGTTCAGTGTGTGAGGTGGAAGCAGATAAAAAAACCACCAAAAGATTCGTTGATCCAAGGAAAACAAGGTTTTATTCACATGTCTGCAGAGACGGGTCCCCTCAGGCATTGAAGGAACACAGAGCAAAATTCAGGCAGCATTTTTATCCCCTCTTACGAGGCCTTGGCTCACATTCTTTCTGTTTTCAAATTGATACATGTATTTCGAAGGTTCATACTAGCTCTTTATCTAGCAAAAGTAGTTGTACGGTTTCTGACATCGCAGCACTTTATTACAATTCCCCATTGTTCTAACCTCATCCTGTTTTTTTCTCTCTTGTGCACAAACTGGAACACTTTCTTATTTAGCAGAGCTACTGAGTTTGAGACACATTTCCTTATTTAATTCAATGGGTCATCCAACATGGCTTCGGTTCTGCTCACAAATCCCCCCTTTTTTTCTTTTTCCACTCTTGTCTCAAACTCAAAGAGCAGATCCTCTGCTTCTTTCAGAGTGATTTCTCTCTGATACATCATTAGAGGTTCTGCTTCCTGCTTCTTCTCAAATCTTGAACCCAAGGATTTCCCTATCTTCCCATACGTTGTTATTGCACCAGGGAGACACTGAACACAACAACACAACAATACACAGCATATAATAATCAATATAATTCCCATTATGGTAGATCTAAACCAAGTGGAACTGGGAAGCCAAGACCATAGTGCTCCCCACAGGTCTGGCAATGAGGAGTCATCTCTTTGTGATAATGGATTAGAGCGAATACGTTCTTCCATTACTTTTACTGTCTTTGTAATATTGGGTTGGAAATCATGGATGTATACACAGCAATGTGAATGAATCAGAGCACACACACCCCCTTTTGTAGCTAATACAATGTCTAAAGCATACCTATTTTGTAGAGCAACCTGTCTTACTTCAGAAAGCTCGGTGTTAATCATTTTAATATTCTTTATTGTATCATTGAACATTGTTACCATGAAGTTGTTTAGAATATGTATATCTCGGTAGTTCATGGCTACTCCCAATGGTGTTATTATACCACGGGAGATTTGGGTCCAGAGTCTCCGGGTAAGGCCATATTCTGAGTCTCTTTTATTATGTATCCAGCCTTGGGGAAGGCCATCAAGTTTATATATCACCGGTATCACATACCCGAATGTTCATGTGCCACTCCAATAAGGTGGCATCTCCCTGTATGCATATTTCCCACACAATACCCACCTAAACTTTTCCATAGCACAGGTCTGTTGTGATGTTCGGGTCCAATTGATCATATCTTCAAAATGCATACACATCTGATACTGATCTTGATTAAAATAATCTAATTTATGATAACTCTTGGTATAGCTATGGTTACTATAGGATGACGGCATATCAAAAGTCTTATTACATTTTTCCCAATCTCCTAAATGGAGCCTTCTAGTTTCATTTCTCCTAAAACACACATACGCCGTTTCCCTTAAATGAACAAAAATCCTTCCTGTTATATTTCGTTCAACACCATATTTTTCTGTCCCGTGCCCCTGTGGTCTTAGTCTGTTCTGATCAAGTGGAATTGCGTGTAGGATTAATCCTTCAACTGTTCTTCCTGGCAGGTGCATGCATAACCAGCACTTGGTGATGTTCAAGGAATATGAGAACTTCTTGAGATCCTTTATGAACACATTGTCATCCCACAAGTCCGTTCCCAAGTCACCTGCAGGTCCAACATGTTGTGAACTTCTTTGATGTATTAATGTAAATATAGTTGCAACAAATAGTCCTCTCCAGAGTTCAGCCGACATCTCCATGGTGGTTTCTACCGGCAATTTCTTCAAGGTTACCTTTAACGGCTGACAGTCCACTGGGATTGCCTTCCAAGGTTTTTCTGCTTCCGGTGCTTTCTTGACTCTGCTGTAATGCGTCCAGCCTCCTTCCCGAGTACGGACTGCAGATTCAGTCGTCAGTAGCACCTGGTACGGACCTTCCCAGCTAGGTTGCAGTTTTTCACTCCTCCAAGTCTTTATCAGGACCCAGTCTCCAGCCTCGTGTGGGTGTTGGCTACCAGCCAAAGGTGGTCGTTGCACCAACAGTTCCTGTTTGTGAAGAGAAAGCAAAGACCGAGACAGTGCCAGCAAATATTTCCGGAGGAACAAGTCCCTGAACTCTGGTATGGGATTGCCTAGTTTGGCCAAATAGGGTCTCCCCATCAGCATTTCAAAAGGAGAAACCCCTGTGTCTTTCTTTGGACAAGTTCTGATCCTGAGCAGAGCTAAGGGAAG
>BLBF01016056.1:4812-18182 GCA_015471245.1 Laticauda colubrina
GTTTAGAGAAAAGATATCTTTTACTGAAAGTGAAGTGGTAGCAACCAAAGAATTCTGAATCTGAGAATTTAGGCGCGCAATTCACATATAGAAAGTGATGGAAATGTTCCCACCCCCAATAGTTCAAATGACACTTCCAATTAGAAGTTGTGGATATGATCATGTGGGCATCTTCAGGTGATGATGAGGCCTCTGTCCGCTGACCTTGGCATAGTTTGATAACGGGTTGCAGTTGCGCAGAGAGAATAAAGCTAAGCGAGAAATAGAAACCTAACTCTATTTTATGCTCCCCCCTTCCATTTATACATCAGACAAATGTAACACCTCCAGCTCACTTCCCCAACTATTCCTACCTCTCTTTTCCACCCCCCGTTACTTATGGCAGTCGAAAAGATGCAAAGCAATAGCAGAAGATCTTAAAGACTGACACTGGGTTTCAGCCGCTCCACAACTTCGTCAAACATGGCTGGTCGCATCTTCATGAAGTTCTGGAATGCACAAATGTCTTCGTTCCTGAACTCCACCATCAGCTTGTTATACAGTCCGTACTCGGCTCTTCTCGCGATCCATCTTCGGACCCAGACACTTCTTGGACGCCTCCTTTTCTTTACATAGAACAGGTGAAAGAGCCTGGAGAGAGCTTTGTACTATTGTAGAATGATGGCGGCTACCAAAAGGAGTGTGTTATGATCTATGGTGGAGATGACTGGATGCTGTGGAAGAGCAAGAGCAAGATGAAGGCTGAAGAGGTCTGCACAGCAGGGCTGCTGGACTGAAAGTGAGATCCAGGTGAGTTCCTCCCCCTTTTTATAGGAAATATAGGTTTTCCATTAGGTGTCCTTTTGCATCCTCTTGGCATCCTCCAAACATCCTAAATATCTGAGATACGTCCCCTATACGAATGTTTTTTCCGTTTTAATGCTTTATATGCGAGCTGCATCCGCTTTCATCCTTTCTACGTCCGTGCTACTAATGCTGCGTATCCGTTCCTTGTCCGTTTCGCTTCCTCCCTGTGTCCGTTTTCCGCTGGAGCGGATGCAAGTTGTGCAGATGCGCAGTGGATGCCTAGTGGATATAGCGGACGCGTAACGGATGACGACGGACATATAACGGATGTTCCCCATATGCATTGCAGATGCAGAACGGACGCGTTGGATACTTTATCCACTCAAAAAGTTTTGTGCAGCTCAAAACGTTTTGAGCGGATTAAATCTCAGTAGACGGATTCTGGTCGGTTAGAGAGTATGAAAAACGGACGCAGTGAGTACAGAATGGATGCATCACATTTACCAATGGATGGCAAGTGTTTCTCTCCGTTTTACATCTTCTTTCAATCCGTTGGTGCTGTGTGACATCGGCTTTACCCTTTGCAGAACCTTTTGGGTGAAATGAGTTCCTCTGTCTGAATCTATTGCTTCCATCATTCCATATCGTGGGATAATCTGTTCCAGTAAGATCTTGGTTACTGTGGGATAAGCCTCTACCCACCCCGTTAGTTCATCTTTGATCACAAGCAGGTATTTCCAACCCCCCTTTTCTGGCAACTCAATGAAATCAATTTGTGCTCTCTGAAAAGGCCAACCCACTAGGGGTCGCCATCCCATCTCTTTCTTGCATACCACTTTCTTATTTACTTTCAAACAAATCAAACATTTCCAGCAGATGCTCTGAGCCTCCGTTCCCCAATGTCCTCCTTCATGAACTTTCTCCAATATTCCCCTCATGACAATGGGTGACACCACCTTGACTCCCTCTGACGTCTTCCATCCCTCTGGAGTTTTGACACATCCCTCTTTCTCCAACTCCAACTTTTCCTTTTTCTCTGGCTCCCATTCCTCCCTCTCGTCCTCCTTTTCCTGTATTGGTATGGATACCATTACCTACTCTATCTCCCCTGCAGCTTCCTTCGCCCATTTGTCCGCCCATCGGTTTCCCACAACCTCCGGTGTGTTCTCCTTCTGATGTGGGCTCACATGGACAATTGATACTTGGCTGGGGAGTTGCAATGCCTCTAAGGCTTCTTCTACTAACTTGCTCTGTTTGCTTCCCATCCACCTTGATATACCCTCTTTCTTTCCAGATTTTCCCAAATGTGTGCACCACCCCCCATGCATACTTGGAATCAGTCCAAATCATTACTTCCATCCCCTCAGCCAATTCAAAGGTTCTGGTCAGGGCAAGCAATTCACATTTCTGGGCTGACCAAGCAGCTGGGAGTGACCTTTCCTCTATTACCTCACCTTCCCTGGTTACTATTGCAAACCCAGATTTTTGCTTTCCATTTTCCACCCTGCTAGATCCATCTATAAACCACCTCTCTCCCTTCTCCAATGGAGTCTCTTCCAAGTCCTCTCTAACCTTTGTCATGAGATCCACTTGCAATAGACAATCATGGTCTTCCGGTTCCCACGCCTGCCTTCTCCCCTCCAAGAATTCTGCTGCATTTAGATTCTTGTCTGTTCCTATTAGCACATCAGGACTGGTTCTCAAAATAGTTTCATACTTCAATATCCTCCCTTCGGTCATCCAAGTGGTAGCCAGCTGGCTCAACACCGAGTTGACCTGATGAGGCGAATGCACCACCAAAGCTCCCCCAAAGGTTAACTTTTTGCTCTGCACCACCAAAATCGCTGTTGCTGCCACAGCCTGAACACAAACTGGCCATCCTTTCACAACCGGCTCCAAATCCTTGCTTAGGAAGGCTACCGGCTGGTACTGCCCCCCCCCCCCCTTTTTTGGGCAAGGACTCCAACTGCTGTTCCCTGAGCCACCGCCACATATAAATGAAATGGTAATTTCAGGTTTGGCAAGGCTAAAACCGGAGCGGTTGACAAAGCCTTCTTCAGCTCTTCCCACCTTTCACTATCTCCCTCCTCCCATTCTATGTGATCTCCCTTTTCAAGCAACTTTCCATGCAAAAACTGTGCCAACACTGTGAATTGGTCTACCCAGATTCTGCAATACCCCAATAATCCCAACACTTTCCGCACCTCTGTCTTGTTCCTGGGAGGAGCCAAGCTCATGATCCCCTTCACCTTTCAGGGTCCAAGGACCTCACCCCCTGCTGAATGTAATGTCCCAAATATTTCACCTTTTTTTCAACAAACTGAAGCTTCTCTTTTGAGACTTTCAGCCCCTGCTCCTTCAGCCAATTCAACAGACTCACAGAACCCGCTCTCACTTCCTTCTCTTTCTCCCCAGTTAACAACAAGTAATCTGTCAATCACTGGTTTCAACCCTTCCCTACCTCTCTTACTCAGAGAATATTGTGGAGTCCACAGTTTAGTTATTCCTCATTGTATCTTGATCTGAATGGGCTGTATTGCCCTCCTACTAACCCCTTCACCTTCTGCCCACACATCTGATGATATCTTCTCCTCATCTTCTGTTGTTAACATACACATGCAAACTTCCTTCCTTCTATCCCACAATTCTATTCCAAAAACATCCAACAAGTCTCTTCCTACCAAGTTCACCCCTGAATCCGGAATATACAATATTTCGGTTTCAGTAACCACATCATTCAATTCCAATCTCACCTCTTCCAAAATCTTGACCTCTTGGGATTTCCCACTCACCCCAACCACCTTTAAAGACTGCTTTGACCTGCATGCTCCCTCTACCAGATCGCATACAGATGTCCAGCTTGTGCCGGTGTCGATCAGGAACAGCCGTTCCTGATGGTCAGGACCCACTAACACATTTACCAATGGCTCCCCACGGGTCCCTCTTGGGGAGCCGGAACCTCCCTAATCGTATAGGGCATAGCTTCGTTCCTCCGGGGTTTTGGGATATTCACGCGCAAAATGTCCCTCTTTCCCACATCTGAAGCAAGTTCTACTCTGGGATGTCCGTTGGAATCGACCGCCTCGATTGCCCCCTGGACCTTCTCGCCTAACCGGGGGTCTCCACTCCCTGCTGGGAGATCTTTCATCTCTCCACCTTGGCCTCAGATCTGACATCTGGGTCTCCCTGTTTTTCCTAACTTCATTCTTGGCTGCCTTTTGCACAGCAGCTACCATCATCTGAGACTTCTGTTTGGTTTTAACTGAGTCTCGATTCACAAAAACTTGGGCTGCTCTCATCAAATCTGTCATGCCCAAATCAGTCCATCCCTCTGTCGTCTGGATCTTTTTCTGGATATCTGGCCATGCTTTGGTGATGAATTGCATCTTCAGGAGAGTCTCGAAGGCAGGGGTTTCTGGCTCCACTCCGGAGTACTTGGTTAACCCTTCACGGAGCCGAGCACAGAAATCTTCTGTGGACTCATCCTTTCCTTGTGTTATTTCAAATGCTTTGGTCAAGTTTTTCCCTTGAGGGATGGCCAATTTAATTCCTTCAATGATCATGCGTTTCATATCTCTCATGTACTCCCTATGAGCATTATTATTGATGTTCCAATTTGGATCGGCTATGGGGAACTTTGTGTCTGCAGCCACTGCTCCCTGTTGCCCTGCATGTCTCCTATCCCAGGCAACCATTGCTGCCCTCCTAATGAGGTTCCTCTCTTCGGGGGTGAAAAGGTGTCCAAGAATATACATCAGTTCTTGGTATGTGTATTCATTGGGACCCAGAAACAGTTCCAACTCTTCCGCCACTTCATGAGCATTCTCATGGAGTTTCGGAAGGGTCTTTTTCAGATCCCGTAACTCAGCAGATTTTATGGGGACAGTCACGAAAACGGTGACTGGATTCCCCTGCACATTTATGCCATTTGGGACTTCTCTGACTGGGAAGGCCGACACAGAATTGGCCGACCTTCCTCCTAGAGGCAAATTCTCTAGGTTCTTGTTTAATTGAGCCAGTTCCCTTCTGAGTCCTGGATATGCAGGTGGAGGTGGAGCCTGGGCAACTGGAGCCGGCAGGGGCGGTGGTGCCAGGACTCCCGGGAGCCTATGCTGGTGGACTCCCCATCCAGTCCTCAGTTTCACTTTCCTCCACCTTGCTGACAAACTGTCCTACTTCTGTTTCTGGTGGAACTGGACCTTCAAAGTGAACATGATACCATACCTCCACATAGGGTATTTGCTCCTTCATCCGGTGTTTCACTATACACTTTTTCAACTGAGTTATCCAGTACGTGCTGGTATTCCCTTCAGGATCCCAGTGGTAAGATCCCAGGATCTACTAGGGGATACTTCGGCCACCTATATTGGCATAGGTAGATCATTTTCTTTTTCTCTAGACTCCAAGTGTAAGTACTCAGATGGGGCAATGACCATTGTTGTAGTAGTTGACCCAAAGGGGAGTCAGTCGGAATCAGCCTTCTCAGGGTCTTTTCTATCTCAATACTCCTTCTCTCTTCGAACGTCTCACACTTGCTTTATGTCAGGCGGAGCTCCATTCAAAATCCAGGAAAGAAATAGTTAGACTCTTTAGTTTAGAGAAAAGATATCTTTTACTGAAAGTGAAGTGGTAGCAACCAGAGAATTCTGAATCTGAGAATTTAGGCGCGCAATTCACATATAGAAAGTGATGGAAATGTTCCCACCCCCAATAGTTCAAATGACACTTCCAATTAGAAGTTGTGGATATGATCATGTGGGCATCTTCAGGTGATGATGAGGCCTCTGTCCGTTGACCTTGGCATAGTTTGATAACGGGTTGCAGTTGCGCAGAGAGAAGAAAGCTAAGCGAGAAATAGAAACCTAACTCTATTTTATGCTCCCCCCTTCCATTTATACATCAGATGAATGTAACTCCTCCAGCTCACTTCCCCAACTATTCCTACCTCCCTTTTCCACCCCCCGTTACTTATGGCAGTCGAAAAGATGCAAAGCAATAGCAGAAGATCTTGAAGACTGACATTCGGCCCTCCTAGAAAAAGGGAAATCATCAGTCCTAGAAGTCCTAGAAGAGAGAGAGCAGAAGATCTTGAAGACTGACACTTTATCCCTTTCCCGTTCTACATGCTACCCGCCAACAATCTCCCAGAGATTCTCAACTCAGGGATTTACACTGTCCTCCAGCAGTCACTGGATTCCCAGAGTTTAAGGACAGTATATCCCTTCTTCTCTCCCAAAAGGCAACAAACTCACCTGATACACCCCTGGTCTCCCGGAGACAAAAGGAGTGTAGGCATCCCCATTTCAGGTGATCAACGATACTCCCAGAGCGTCAGGCCGGCTTCTCTCTCTCTTGTTTCCAAGGATCATCTGCTGAGTGCAGTTACCCTGGGATCCAACTGAGACAAGGGAGGGGCCCCTCTCCAATGGGAGGCGGTGGCGCCACACTTACCCAGTCCCTTTTCTCCAGTCAAAATTCCATCGGGGCACACATTGAGTGCCAAATTGTGAGGTGGAAGTAGATAAAAAACCACCAAAATATTCGTTGATCCAAGGAAAACAAGGTTTTATTCACGTGTCTGCAGAGATGGGTCCCCTCAGGCATTGAAGGAACCCAGAGCAAAATTCAGGCAGCAATTTTATACCCTAACTGTCCGCCCCCTCGTACGAGGGCTTGGCTCACATTCTTTCTGTTTTCAAATTGACACATATATTTCGAAGGTTCATACTAGCTCCCTATCTAGCAAAAGGAGTTACACGGTTTCTGACATCGCAGCATTTTATTACAATTCCTCATTATTCTAGCCTCATCTTGTTTTTATCTCTTGTGCACAAACTGGAACACTTTCTTATTTAGCAGAGCTACTGAGTTTGAGACACACTTCCTTATTTAATCCAATGGGCCATCCAAGATGACTTCAGTTCTGCTCACACCAGGATAGATAGCAGGAGGAGGGGAGATGGTGGATTAAGAGGAAGCTGAGAGATCCACTTGATCTTTTCAACCTTGGACAGAGAGATATTCAAAGGTCATCTCCAGTGCCTGCAACAAACTCCCACAGTCCTCCTGATTACCAGATAGTAAGCCTATCTGGTAGGTAAGTAAACATCCCTTCCCTTCTGTTTGTTTTGTCCTCCCTCTCTCCCTCCTTCCTTCCTTCCAGCACCCCCCCTCTTCCTCCCTCCCCAAATCATTTAGCACTTGGAGTACGTTCTGTGTGCTCAGTTCTCCTGGGAGTTTGCAGGGCCTTCCCTCCATCTTTCACACCCCACGTTTTCTATGTTTGATCTTTTATTCCACAGACTTTGCCCGAGACTCTCGGGGTCTCCCTTTTGGCTTGCAACTCCTTCCTCCCGAGAGGTCCACAGCTGCCAAAAGGGCACTCTTGGCATCTTTGCACAGCTGGGTCAAGGATTGTGACATCATAGCCCATTGTGTCATAAAAGGGGACCTGGGCTGCCCTGGCTCATCCAAGGGGCTCATTCTGAGTGCTGAAGGAGCCCCTGCAAAGAGCCCAGGAGCATTCCTGTTTGTTGATGGCGGGAAATTTTCTTAAAAGAATGAAAATAAATAGGAAGTTCTCAAATAGAGGTAGGCTAATATTAAAAAGAAAAAAAAATGTATTATAATACTTAACTTTAGCCGTTAGAATAGCAATGACTCAACCCTGGGTAATAGAACAGTCGAAAAGAGGATGAATAAGGCCACTTTGAATGCTACATCAGAAAAAAAACGCAAAATCCATCGTAGGCGAGAGACACAATTCAATGAAATTTGGGTGGATTTTATAGATAATTTCAGCAGCAATAGACCACAATATTTTAGGTATGTGGCAACTATGTGTGCAGTCCCCACCTCTTGATTTACTTTTTACGACATCTGGACTGCCCAGCCATCGTGGGTGGGTGTTATTTGTATGCTTATATACCAGGATGGCTTATTTTGTTTGTTAAGCATTGTTCATTTTTTTCTTAAATGGATGTTTCATTCCATAATTAGTCCAGTCTCCAAGTTGGAGCTGGTGAACCTCGGTGCCTCTTAATGTTGCAAATGGACTTGCCACGAGGAAGTGTTTCTCCCCTCTAATTCCGTCCTGGGAGAAAATGGCTATAATGGGAATCAAGAATTTTTCAAGGTATAAATAACTTTATTGAGAGGACTAAAAGGTCACAAAACAGTTAGCAGGCTGTTCAATTCACCAGGCTCTCAAAAGGAGGGTCGAGAAGGGGAGGCAAACAATGCCAGCAGAGGCTGCAGCTAGATTTTTTTCCAAGAGGGAGGCTCCCGACCAAGCTCCCGCGGACGGAGGAGTCCCCCTGGGGAGGAGGGCCGGGCGGGCAGCGCTCCGGCGGATTGAGGGAGCCGGTGGGGGCTGTCGGGCAGAGCAGAGGCCGAGGAGGAGGAGGAGGAGGAGGAGCTGGGATGCTGGCGGCCCAACGGGGAAGCGAAGGAGGGGTGGGAAAAGGTGCCCCTGCTGGCCAGCTGGCTTCTCCGCAGCTTCGTCCCCCACTCGTCCCTCTGGCTGAGACCCCCCAGCGTCCCTGCTTCGCACCGGAAACACTCGACGCCGCCGCAAGAGGCTCGACGCGGTTCTTGAGCCCCTTCAGCTCGCTTCTCCTGCGGCTCCTCTTCCCGCTTTCTCGGGCGCTTGGCCCGCTCCCTCCCCCAGCATGAAGCGGCTCTCCCCCTTCTCGCCCGCCCCGCTTCCTTGGCCCGGACCAGCCACCGCCCCCTCCAGGGACCCCGAAATCCTCGTCCCCCTCCCCCCCCAAGACCCCTCGCCCCTCCCCGCCGCTCCTCTCTGAGGGGACCCGGAGCTCTCAGCCCCCACCCCCCGCGCTCCTTCCTCAGCGCCTGTTTGGGTGTGAGGCGCCTTTTCTTTTGAGCGTCTCATCCAATCACAGCGCTCCTTGTTCCTTGGGGTCTGTGGGAGAACGAGCAGAATAACGGTTATAAGGACGGCACCCGATCTCAGTCTCTTCCAAAGAGGCTCCGTTGTCCAGTGAGGGGAATGACGGTCATAATCGGGGTGTAAAATATGATGGCTCTTCAAAAGGGACCCAACACAGACAGTGCACCGTTGCTGCAGAAATGGAAACTGATGTACGATACAGGAATAAAATAATTTTAAAAATCCATGGAAGTCAATCGCCACTAGCCTGTCTTATAATGGATTCCATCATAAATGTTTTGCCGTGTGGAAAAAGCACAAAAAGCCACAAGCACCCAATTCCCTAAAGAATAGGGGGGCGGCTGCTGAATCCCCCGGAGGAGCCTCTTCCTCAGCCGCGGGGCTGCTCTTGAAAAGGGGCGCTCTGCCCGGATGGCGGTCCTGGACGGAGGGGACCTGGAGGCAGCCCCGCCTCTGGCTCGGTGGGGCGGGCAGGGAGAGGAGGGGGCCTCCTGCAGGGGCCCCACAGCCAGGGTGAAAGGCAGGAGCGGAGGGACCCTCGGCTGCCCCTCCTGGCTGCTCAGCCCCGCCGGCCTCGGGGCAGAGACGAGGGGGCAGAGAAGGCCGGGGGTCCTGACAGAGCACCTGGGGGGAGAGTTTGGAGCTCTTGCCAGGGAAGCGGGGGGGGGAGGGGTGACACTTGACCCCCCTCCCCCAAGAGAGGGTGGGGTCTGCCCCTCCCCCCCCCCGGTTCCCTTGGAAATAAATCTCCTTTTCCTCCTTTCAGCGTTTGGCTTCGTTCATTCGGAGCCTCCGATTTCCTGGTTTCCTTCAAAATGGGGGGCTCTGCTCGAGTTGCGTCTCCCTGATTCCGCCTTTGATATTTGTCTCCCTTCTTTCAGGTGATCGGGGTCTTTGTGCAACTATTCTGGGTCCTTCTGGGATCCTCCTCCCCTTCCCTTCTTTCCTCTTCTTTTTCCTCTTCTTTCCTTCCCTTCTTTCTCTTCCCTTCCCTATTCTTTTTCCTTCCCTTCCCTTATTCTTTTCCTCCCTCCCTCATCTATTACTTCATTTCCTTCCCATCTTCCTTTTCTGCTTCTTCCTTTTCCTTTCCTCCTCCTATTGATTTCCTTCCCTTCCCTTCTATCCCTGCCTTCAAAAGAAAAGCTCCAGGGGTGACCTAGAACAATCCTCAGGGGAGTCTCAGTCCCCATGGAAAGATAAGGGGGAGAGGCCCATCCACCTCCTTTGTGGGTCTCCCTGACCCCCCGATTTCTTCCCCTCTGCTGGGACTCGGGGGACCCTGAGCGGGTTTCCCTCCTGCCTCCGTCCAGACCGTCCCAGGCATCCTGGCTGGGCCGGTCGGTCAGCAGAGGAGCCGCTTCCTCTCTGGCCCCAAGTGGCCCCCCCTCCCGTCATACTCGGGGAAGGAGGGAAGGGCAGGAAAGATGGGGCTGGGGGGGGGAAGTCTGAGGACCTGGGGGGGGACTCATGGGGGGGGGACTCTGCCTACCCAGATGAGGTGGACCTGGACCCTGTTCTTTCTTTAAATTGCTGGCTGAATAGAAAGACAGTCAGGCAAACTCTATCAAAGCTTCCATACAAAGTTTCTTTGTTGCATCACAAGGCATCCTCAAGGTATAACTCACAGTTATGTTGAGATTTACCCGAAAAGAGGACCTGACCTGGGTGCCCACATTGCAGCCCAGCAGGGATGATACGACCTGAGGCTTCTCAGGAAACAACCCCTGAATGGGAAACTGCTGGTGACCTTCCACCACTGCACCAGAGAGAGCATTTTAACTTTCTGCCCCTCTGCATGGTTTGCCAATTGCACCAGATAAGACACGACTCCGGAGGGTGAAGGTCATTGCCCAGAAGATGGTGGGTTGCCCTCTCCCCTCTTTGGAAGAGCTTTGGAGCTCCTGCTGCCTTCAGAAAGTCCAAAACATCCTCCAAAATCCATCTCATCCTGGAACCCTTTTTTTGAACTATGACCCTCTGGCAGATGGTGCAGAATAATAAAAACGAGGACAAATAGGCTGGAAAACAGCTTCCATCCCAGGGCAGGAGCTCTGTTGGATTCTGCTGTATAGTGTGGTGTTGGTGTGGTGTCGGGGGTGGGCGGGATTGCAGTTCAATGGTGGAGGGTGAAGGATGTGTGTTTGTGTTTATTTTCATGGTTATGATGTGCACTGAAGATTTCGTTGAACAAGGCATAATGACATCAAACTCAACCACTGTCCCTATTTCCCTCCCCTGCAGAGGGGAGAGAAGGGTGGCCTGGAGGGGCCTTTTCTGCCCCCCCAGAAGCCCCTCCTTATCCTGAGAAGCTCCCTCCTCCCTGAGCCGCCCCCCCCGTCCTGGTTCCTGCCCCTCCATGAGGGGGGACTTCACTCCTGGGAGCCCCCCCCACTTGGCTCCTCTCTCTTGGGGGACAATGGTGGCCCAGGAGCAGAGACCAGGGTTGTCCAGGCGCTGGGGGGTCTCAGTGCCTTGGGTGGGGGGCAAAACCTCCAGCTAAACTGTGCAGAAGCAAATGGGGGGGGGCTGAGGGGATTCTTCTCCCTGGTTCTGGGACTGAATCCCCTCAGAGGATGGATGGGGGGCACCAGCTCAGACCCCCCCACACCCAGGGCCTGATCTGGGGGACCTTCCGGGCCCACAACTCCTGGAGGAGCAGGGGCAGCCGTGGTTGGGGGGGCTCCCCCTTTCCTGGGCCACGTAGCTGCCTTCAAGGCCCCCACACCCTGCTCACCTCTGGGATGGACTCCCACAGTTTTCTCTCTGTGGGGCGGCCCTTGGAGAGCGTCCGGGGACTCCGGCTGAGGCAACTGCCAGGACAGCCGAGTCTCTGCTCAGAGGGCAGGTGGGTCTCCACTCACGACGCTTCATTTAGTGGCCGCTCAACGTCACAACGGCCCTGAAAAAGGGACTTTGGGCCATTCATCACGCTTTCCATTATGGCAGCATCCCCATGGTCAGGTGATTGGGGAACTGCCTCCTGTTTATGATGTCACAGTGTCCCGGACTCATGGGGGGGCCTTAGGGACCTTTTGGCAAGCAATGTCAGTGGGGAAGCTAGATTCACTTAACTGCTGGAAGAAAGGTCGTAAAAAGGGGGCAAAACTCACTTAACGACTATTATTTAGCCAGACATTCTGGACTCTGTTTTGGTGGTACGTCGAGGACCCTCTAGAGGCTCATTCGGAGGCCTCCTTCCCAATCGGGGCAGCCACATTGAACCTAGAGACCCCCAATGGCGCCCAAAGGCCCAGAGTGCGACTGGGAGAGGAGGGAGGAAGGGAGGCAGGTGGGGCCTCCTGGAACTTTTTGATAGCTAAATTAACTCCATTTATATTAATTGTAATCAATTTTTTTCTCTTCCGTTTTTATACTTTATTGGAGGGATTTATGGATCTTGGTTTTCATTGCTCTCTAGGTTCACCGCCTGCTGCACCTTCTTCTTTTTCAGTTGCAACCAGAGATTCCTCCTGAAATACAATTAGTGACTCTTTTCTTATTTCCTCCTTTTTCCCTCCGAAATATTCTGTGTGGAAAAGCTCTGTTTTTTCAATTGAATCAATTCTATGTCTTTGCTCCTGCCATATAAACATGAGGTCTTCTGATATCAGCCATTTGTAGTTAACGCCTTTCTTGAGTAACATTTTAATGAAAAATTGATATTCTCTTCTTATTTCTCTCACTCTTCTTGGTACCTGTTTCAGAACCACAATTTCTTTATATTTTAGAGTTTTTTCTCTTGCCACTTGGAGTATTTGTGTTTTAATAGTTTTCTTACTGAATCTTATATGGACTTGGTAGCTTGTTTCTCATTGCATATTTTGTAAAGACACCAAACACCTCATCCATTCCATCCTTCACCTTCTTCGTTATCTCCAATACTTCTGCAAGAATTTCTGTCATTATTTCTGGAAGGTTTTCGCCCTTTTCTTCTTCTACATTCTGGAATCTAAGATAAAACTCTGACCTGTCCATTTCCCATCCCAATGAGCTCTTATCCTTTTCAAACACATTCAATCAAATATCAATATCTCCAATTTTCTTATTTCTTTCTATATCCTGCTCTTCAATTTTCTGGAGTCTATCCTCATCATCATCTGGTGGATATTCTCAACTTTTTCATCTGTCTTTTCAGTTCTTTGTTCAATATTTTCAATTCTCTTTTCAATGTTAACTGTTCTTGTATTTTTTGAATTCCTTGAATAATCATCTGTAATGTCACTTCCTTATCTTTTTCCTGTTGCAACATCATCTGTATTGATTGTTGTCCTCCAGATGGTGGAGATTGGTATCAAAGAAGCAGTAATTGTTAATAAAAGAACAAGAACGTTTGAAACTAAAACAAAGGGGGAAGAAATTGTAGGAATAGGATAAACGAATGCAATATCTGGGACTGTTGGATGTTGATTGTAATAAAGAGACAGAAAGATTAATAAGGTCAGTGGAGACAAAAGGAGACCTTTGGCAAGGATCGCAACAAAAGACTTTGAATTTTAATAACTCAACTGATTAAGCAAAATGGAAGAAATAAGCAAAGACTTTAAGTTGGAATTGCAAACTGTAAGTGGAATGCTGAAAGAAAGAAGGGAATTATTGGACATACTGGAAAAAAATAATGGCAGTGCAGTCCATAGAAGAAGAAAGAAATCTCAGAGAGGAGGAGTTAAAG
>BLBF01016058.1:0-14860 GCA_015471245.1 Laticauda colubrina
TTTGTTTTTCAAGTTCTTTTTGTTTGATGTTCGGTATCAGGCGTCGGCTGGTGTTCCAAGATACCATGGACAAAATAGATCTGGAGTCGACTTCCATCTTACAGGGCTTCCCTTTGATGTTCACCTCTATCTGGACCTTTTTTACATTTGCTGCCCTGGCATTTCCAATTGTTACCATCTGGTGTATTTCCTCTCTGTCGCTCGTTCTTTTATTTCTACTATTTCAGTTCCATCTGCTTCTGGCTTGTCTCTCTTCATTTCTGAGGCGGGGGGTGCTGCCGCATCTTTTAGGACTATAGCTCTTTTTGTTTCGGCAGGCCCTTTCGATGTGCCCCCATGTGTTACAAGCTCTGCAGATTGCGTCTGGGAACCTGCATTCAGATCGCAGGTGGTTGCCTCTACATCCAGCACACTGGAATTCTTGCCTGCTTCTTCTTTTTCCCTGCCATTTTTTGTCTGATTGGAGTCTATGGACATCTTCATTGTCGTCATCAGTGTTGCTTAGGGAGTCGAGATCTACATAGTTTGTGGTCACTGTAGGCTGTTTCTTGCTTCCCTCTGCCTTCTTTTCTCTGGGTTGATTCAGCAGATCTGGAATTGAGTTTATCTGGCGCATAGTGGCTGTGGATTTCTTTGCTGCTTCAGGGGCGGTGGCTTCTGCGATGGCCTCGGCCACAATGATGTTTGGTCTATTTAGCAGCTTACTCTGGAGTGTAGCATCCCTCAATCTGAGGACCACGTGGTCCCTCATGGCCTCGTCCATGTTCTGGAACTTGGAGGCTCCTCCGATGTGTCTCAGGGCTGCTACAAAATATCTGACAATCTCATCTTCGTTTTGGTCTCTTTTGTAGAACTCATGCCTTTTTATCAAGTTGGAGACCACAGGCACGTAATGTGCTGAGAGCATTCTGTTCAGCTTGGGCCAAGTCATCTATTTAACGTCTCTTGGTTTGGCTAGTGCCTTTGCCATTTTAAAAACGGCTGGTCTGCAGTGTGTGAGGAAGACAGCCTTCTTCCTCTGGTCAGATATCTCCTGCAGTCCGTTTCTTTCTAAAAACATTAGAAAGCGATCGATATATGACTCCCAATCCTCCTCATCAGGGTTGAATGGTGCGGGCGGTGCGTTGTTACCTCTTGCTCGGTTCAGATTGCTGCATGCTTCGGTCTCGCTCTTCTACAACGATCCCACCTTTGTCGCCAGTGTTCCGTTTGGAAATAAGGTGCGTGAGACCGGGTTCCCACAAACATCTCTTTTATTAACAAGTAAAGCAACTAGTAACAGAACAACAGCCCAAGCCGTGGCAGCCCTTCTTATAGCGGCTTGCTCACGGCTTGTGGCCAATGACAGTAATTTAAGTCTTACAGCCATCCGGCGGGCCAATCCGGATGGTTCCTAAGTAACCAATCAGAGAACGGCCTTCTCAGCCAATCAGTTTAAGGAATTTGGAGTCTACCAAGTTCTATACACAAAAACAACAAAGTTGGATTTATTAAAAGCTGTTGGAGTTGATCTAACCTGAAATATAACACAGGATTATTCATTACTTTTTCAGATCAGTTATAAGGTTGCTTCAAAGGCTATGTGTGACAGAAGTCAATTCCCTTTTTTTCACCAGATGCTCCCCAAAGAAGGAACCCAGTATTCAGGAATTGTCCAACTGCTGCTCCATTTCAAATGGACCTTGATTGGTCTCTTTGCTTCAGACACAGAAGAGGGAGATAATTTCATGAGGACTTTTACACCTTTGCTTGTAAGGAATGTAATTTGTGTTGCCATATCACAACAATTCTCAACAACTAGATTTACAGCACCCCTCAGGAATGCCCTCTCTAAGTGGAGACAAGTCAATGTCTCTGTTTACTTCACAGAATATGGTTCCTCTTGGGACAGAATTAATTTTCTCTATTTAACATTTGGATTTTTTTCAGGACTCATTGAGCAGAAAGTCTGGATATTCAAAGATTTAACAATATATTCAATCAAAAATCACACTTTTTTCAAATACATACATAGTTTTTGGAACTTTGCTTTTCTAGCAAAAGATAAGACAAAAGAATTCAAATTCTTTGTAGATCCCAAATTTGAAGATCGGTCTTTCGATTGTTCTTTTTCAAAGCACACCTGTTCTGTGAAAGGCCAGAGAAGATGCACCCAGAAAATGCCACTTGAGACCCAAGGGAAGAGTAATAGGGTCCCATTCATAACTTACAAACATTACTACAGTTTGATTAAGACTCTGGGCCATGTTATGAATGAGGCATATTCCTCCAGATCCAGAAGGAGAATGAAAGAGGGCAAAGATAGTTTGAGGGCTCCAAGGCTGCAGCTATGGCAGGTATTGTTCCCAACATGGATCCATTAATCTTAGTTCCTTTGGGGAAGGAATCCGAAGGAATAGAAGAATAGAATAACAGAGTTGGAAGGGATGTTGGAGGTCTTCTAGCCGAACCCGCTGCCTAGGCAGGAAACCCTACACCATTTCAGACAAATGATTATCCAATCTCTTCTTATGAACTTCCAGTCTTGGAGAATTTATAACTTCTGTAAGCAAGTTGTTCCACTGTTTAATTGTTCTGTCAGGAAATTTCCTCCTTAGTTCTAAGTTGCTTCTCTCTTTGATTAGTTTCCACCCATTGTTTCTTCTCCTGCCCTCAGGTGCTTTAGAGAATAGCTTGACTCCCTCTTCCTTGTGGCAGCCCCTAAGATATTGGAACACTTCTATCATGTCTCCCCTGGTCCTTTTTTTCATCAAACTAGACATACTCAGTTCCTGTATATGTTTTCGCCTCCAGTCCCCTAATCATCTTTGTTGCTCTTCTCTGGACTCTTTCAAGAGTCTCAACATCTTTTTTACATTGTGGCGACATCGTGGAAAACTAGTTCACCCTACTTATATGACAAAAGGCTTACATATTTGGTGAATCTTATTCCTTGAGGAATAAGTTTCCATAGAGCTTATACCATGACAGTTAAAAATTTATCATTAAACTCTGCTAATTCTAAAAAGGATATATGCATTTAAAATAAATTCCTGTAGTTTGGATTTAGGATTATTGTTTTGAATTTTACCTTTATAAATCTGAAGGAGACTCTGAGACCATCTAGTTCAATCTCTGCAGGAGATTCCTGCAGGAGATTCCTCTCTGCAGGAATCCCAGTTAAAGCTTTTCTGACTGATGGCTGCTCGAACATGACTGTTTTCATTGTTGTGTGTCTTTCGTTAACTCGAAAAGCAGCTCGTTTGATATCTCCCAGGGTTTCTTTACCTTTCCCTAAACCTGATCCAGGTTTTGTGCCATGTCTTGTCTAAGCATGGTGTCTTCAAGGAGATCTGCTGAGTAGAAATCTCCCCCAAACAGGATTCTGACTTCCTGGGATTCTTATGGATGGTGATAGCAATAGCTCTTTAGACTTATATGCAGCTTTCCAGCCTTTTCTAAGAGGTTTTACAGAGTCAGCCTATGGCCCCCAACAATCTGGGCCCTCATTTTACTGACCTCAGAAGGATGGAAGATTGAGACAACCTTGAGCCTGGTGGGATATGAACTGCAAATTGCAGGCAGTCAGCAGTCAGCAGAAGTGTCCTGCAGTATTGCACTCTAACCACTGCACCACCAAGAAGCTTCCCCCTTCTTTCAATGAGCAACTTACTGACAATTAATATTCAGTTTACAAAAAAAAAAAAAAAAGTATTGTTTTGAGACCATTTTCACAGATACGCTGATTAAGTCTGGTATCTCTCATTTTTCTTCCAGTGCATCATTTTGTTCTTATATGAGATATTATGGTTTCTCAAGTCCTACTTGAATTTTGACTGCATTTTAGTCACACATCTCTCTCTGTGAGAAAATAATACTTTTTCCTGAAAAGTTGGTATTTTTTAAATCAGGTCAAATAATTTTTTTCTGAGAGGTCTTATAAATCTTGCATTAGATTTATCAACTTTATATTATTTTATTTGTTTGTTTCTTTGCTGACTACTATCTCACAATAAAACCCTGGATAGCTTATAGCATTAAAATGTTAAATAAATATCTATAAATAAAAATAGAATGAAAAAAAAAGTTATACTTAAAAGATAGGGAGGGGACAGGATGTGCAGGAGGCAGTTGGGATTACTTCTTAACACATCATCCACCTCTGGTGTGATGCTCCCTCACTAAGGCCCCCAAGCAGGGGTGGGCTTCAAAAATTTTAGCAGAGGGTTCTCTGCCTGGTTGCTGAGTGAGTGTGCCATGGTGCTTGTGGCCTAGTCAGTCTCCTGCACTACAGTGGGTTGCATTTTTGTCCTCCCTAGGCTTTCCTCGAGCCTCCAGGAGGGCGAAAACTACCTCCCCAGGCTCCGGAGGCTCTCTGGAAGATGCAAATGGGCCTTCCCAAACTTCCAGGAGGCCTGTTTTTTGCCCCTCCAGAGCCTCTGTTCATGCCCTCCACTTACCTGCATCCAAAACAGGCCACATGGGGACACCTGGGAGAGGAGGGATGTGCGGGGCCACCCAGGAATGGGATTTGGGAGTTCTACGAACTGCACAGAATCTTAAGGCTAGATCTCACTGGCCGATGGATGGAAAACCTGAACAAAAAGGACACAGCGGATGAGCAAAATTTCGGGGGTGGCTCCATCCATTGTCATCTGCTCCAAAAAGTGGTCCAAATTTGCATAAACAGAACGGAAAAGAACGGAAAGGAATGGACGGGGTAGTACGTAGCGAGGATGTTAAGCGGATGTTCCTAGGAAGCCTAGTGGATGACAGCGGATGGAAGCGGATGACACATCCGAAGGGCTTCCGGGGGAGAATTGCGAAGTGGACGCATAGTGGAAGGGGCGGATGCATAGTGGATGATGCGGATGCATCACAGACGCCTAGAGGAAGCAAAGCGGATGCATAGCGGATGTATATCAGATGTAAAGCGTTCACTGTGCATGCAGGGAGGATGAATTGTGAGAGAACCACTATCCCACACCCTGGCACTGACTCTGAAGCTGCTGGTGCTTCTGCTGCTGCTAGTGGTGGTGCTTCTCCTGCTGCTGCTGCTGCTGCTTCTCCTGCTGCTGCTGCTGCTGGTGGTGCTACTGGTGCTGCTGGTGCTTCTCCTGCTGCTGCTGGTGCTTCTCCTGCTGCTGCTGCTGTGGTGGACCAGCCCCAAGGCCCTCAAAGCCCTGCTACTCAAGTCCCTGAAAGCCCTGCTGCTGAAGCCCCTGCCAGAGAGAGCAAGAGACAAGGCAAGGAGAAGGGAGAGAGGAAACAGGACACCATTTCTGTGGACCATGAGGAGGAGGTGCTGGAATGGCTGAGGGAGAATGAGTACCTGTGGTGAAAGGGCCACAGAGTTCACCAAAAAGAAGTAGGCAGCTTGGAGAGACAAGGCAGAGAGCCTGGGCTACACTGCGGATGTCCTCCTGGGATGGTGGAAGCACATGCACACTTGGTATGGTAAACTACACCTGAAGAAATCTGGCCAGGCCGCTGTCAAGCTCACTGATTGGGAGATATACGTGATGGCAAAGTGCAGCTTCCTGGAGGGTGAGATCTGCCACTGAGGAGCAGCCCCTCTGACAACCCTCTCCCTCAGACAGCCCACAGACAGCCACTCCTCTTCCAACCAGGAGACAGCTACCATGTCCAGGCAGGTGTTTTCAGAGGGCCCTATGGTGGCTGCACTCCCCATGCCGTAGGACATTTCACAAATGGAGCAAGAAGCAGCAGCCAGCAGAGACCAACCCACCTCCACCTCCACAGAAAGCAGACAGAGAGTCAGACTGGAGGGCCAGAGCCACACTGTCCTGTTGGAGATCAGGGACACAATCAAAACCAGCAAAGATCTCTCTCAGCTGGTCCACAATGACATACCATCCTCAAACTACAAGCCCTTCCTCACCTACGTGAGCCAGACCCTCGTGGACCTGCCCAAAGCCCAGTACCAGGGGATGAAGCAGAAGATCACAGCACTTCTGCACAACCCTCAAGGCCCAGTTGAACCTGCTCTGACCCAGACCAGGTTTGCTCCTCTACCCCAGGCGATGTCACAGCCCTTCCACGGATTTCAACAGCTCCTCACCTACCAAGGCTGCGAGTACCAGGAGTTCTCACAGCAGAGGCAGACCTTCCCAGTCCAGGCCCAGGTTCATCACATGCCACAGAAGCCTCACCTCACCCAGCTGCAGAACAGACAGCCCCACTAAACTCCTCCTTCCTCCACCCCACAGCCAAGCCCATCAACGGACAATGTGTCATCAGTCTTGGGCCTGACATCCCAGGTGCTTGATGAAGGGCCTCTCAACTTCACGGGACTGAGTCAGCTCTCTGAGAGCTTCCTGAACACACCATCCCCTGTTGTACTCTCGGGGCCAAGCACACCAATGCTGCCTCCGATCAGCACTCCAGCCACAGCCACCTCCACAGTCCCTGGCCACTTAACAGCTGAGACCATGGACATGCCTCAGAGTGACTGAGAATAGTGCCAGAGACAGAGTTGTTATCTGTTCACTTTATCTTTGCTTAAGACACTTTACTTGGTTCATTTTGCTTTTTTAATAAAGTCATACAGTTTACTTAAGACAGTTATTAATAACGGTTATCTTTGCTTTACACACTTGGTTCATTTTTTTTTACTAAATATAAGTGTTGGTGAAAACTTTGAAAAAATGGTTACTCCTTTGCATGATTGTGGGATAGGTAAGTACAGCTGTGGGATGGGTAAGGATAGTTGTGGGATAGGTAAGGATAGATGTGGGATAGATAAACCTCCAGTGCAAGCATAGTGGGACTGTAGGGTCCACCCTCCCAGCTGCCACACATATGGCCCTTTTTTTCAATAACAATTTTTTCATTGATCAACACATTTCAAAATAAACAAAGCTCTTTATTAATGCCCTATTCATTGTAGGGCCACTCAACATACATGGCACAATCACATCAGTGTGATGAGACAGGCTCAAGGAAGCATCCATTAACCATCTATCATCCTGTCTTGCCACTCCACTCTTCCAGCTGGGGAGCTGCATCAGTGTTTCAGGAGGTTGCGCTGCTTCTTCCCTTCACGTGAAGCTCTGTTGTGGCCTTGTACATCCACAGTGTCTATCAGGTTTCGTCCTTGCCTCCATTCACCAGGCTCCATGTCCCCATTGCTTTGTTGATGGTCCATGAGCCTATTCTGCAAGACTGGGTACCGGGTGTGCATGAGATTGTGCAGGATGCAGCAAGCTTCCACGATGCTCCTCACAGTCTGTGGGTGATGCTGCATGGTGGTGAGAAGTACCTGGAACCTGTTGGCCAGGATGCCAAAGGCATTCTCCACCACCCGTCTTGCCCTGGACAGCCTGTAGTTGAAGATCCTCTCTTCACGGGTGAGGTATTTTGAAGTGTTTGGGCTTCATGAGGTCGGTTCTGAGGGAGAAGTCATCATCACCCATGATGAAGTAGGGCACATCTTGAGTGTCATTGGGTAGGGGGTCTGGATCTGGAAAGCCCATGATGAGGTTGCATTCCAGCCCATCCTTGAGGTCACTGGCATTGTATACCTGGCTATCTGAAGCTGACCCGTTGCCTGAAGCATCGATGTACATGAACTTGTAGTCAGCATCAACCACGGCAAAGAGGATGATACTGAAGAAGCCCTTGTAGTTGTGATAAGTGGACTCTGAGTTGGGTGGAGCTTTGCAGGCCACATGCTTACCATCTATGGCTCCAACGGTATGGGGAAAGTTCCACCTCTGATACCACTGTTCTGCAAGTTGCCTCCAGCCTTCTTCAGTGGTGGGATACTGGAGGAGCTCCTCTACGTATTCTTCGATGATGGCATTCGCCACTTCTCTGACCACTTTGCTGATGCTGTTGTGTGGCACCCTCCAGGCATACTGCATGTTTCTGTATGTGGTTCCAGAGGCCAGGTGGCGCAGAGTCAGTGACACCTTCAGTCCAGGGTCCAGGCTGGGATGGAAGTTGGTGCTCGGCTTGGTCAACCTGGGTCTCAGACGCTCCACAATTTTGTCAAACATGGCTGGTGGCATCCTCATGAAGTGCTGGAATGCACGAGTGTCTTCATTCCTCAGCTCCACCATTAGCTTGTCATACAGTACAAACTCCACTCTTCTCCTGATCCATCATCGGACCCACTTCTCCTTCTTCTCCTTGCGTAGAAAAGGTGGAACAGTCTGAACAGGGCTTGGTTCTGGTGTTGATTGATCGCAGCTACCATAAGGATTGTGTTGTGATCCATGGTGGAGAACAATGGATGATGTGGAAGAGCAAGGCCAAGGGTGAAGAGGTCTGTACACCACGGCTGCTGGATTCATACTGAGATCCAGGTGATTTCCTCCCTCTTTTTGTAGGAAATATCGGTTTTCCACTAGGTGTCCTTCCACATACTCTAGATATACTCCAGACATCCTAAATATCCAAGATACATCCCATATACAAACGTTTTATCCATTTTAATGCTTTATATATGAGATGCATCTGCTTACATGCTTTCTATCCTGTGCTACTAACGCTGTGTGGATGTTCCATGTACCTTTTGTTTCCTCCCTCTTTCCATTTTCAGCTGCAGTGAATGTGAGTTGCGAGGATGTCCAGAGGATGCCGAGAGGATACAGCGGACGTTTAATGAATGACAACGGACATAGAACATTTGTTGCCTGTATGTGTCGTGGATGTACATCATACGCAGCAGAAAGTTCATCCTTTCAAAAAGTTTTGTGCAGCTCAAAACTTTTTGAGCAGATGAAATCTCAGTGGATGGATGTTCAACGGATAGAGCGTATGAAACACGTATGCAATGAGTACACAATTGATGCATTGCGTTTTCCAATGGATGGCAAGCTTTTTTGTCCGTTTTACATTCTCTTTGCATCCATTGGTGCAGTGGGACATGGGCTTTAGTTAGGGGCTCTCCCAATCCTCTGTGAACCCCCAGCAGCCCACCCCGGCCCCAAATCATCTGGCAAAGCCAGGTCTTCAGGTTCCTGCAGAAGATCGGAAGGGTGGGAGCCAATCTCATCTCAAGGGGTGAGATGTTCCAAAAGGAAGGAGCCACAGTAGAGAAGGCCATTCTCCTGGACCCTATCAGCCAGAATTATTTGACCAATAGGTCCTGCATCATGTCTCCTCTGTGGCCCAGCTGCATAGCCCAGTCCCAGCTGGGTGAGATGGTTTTTAAGTAACTTGGATCCATGTCATGCAGGGATTTAAAAGTAATAACCAACACCTTGAATTGCACCTGGAAGCAGACTGGCAGCCAGTGAAATTTGCAGAGCAGCAGTGCAACATGGATCATCTTTAAGGACCCAATAAATTGCCCATGTTGCTGCTCTTTGCACTAGTTGAAGTTTCTGAATATTCTTCAAGAGTAGCCCCATGAACAGCACATTAAGAACAATAGAGAAAAATTGATGACCAAATATAGGTCATTATTCATGACTACCAAATTTTACAAGAGAGGTAAAAAGATTAAAACCTTTACAATTTTTTAGACAATTTATATCCATTGAATAACCATCCGATTCACCTTATCTTACAGCAGCTAGGTTTCTAATCACATCACAAAAAATAATCTTTAGTACTTTACTGACAACCAGTTATATATCCAGCATTCTCATCATTCATTTAGGAAATGAACAAAAATGGATTTTGGGACAGGGAGAAGAGAAGCTGCCTCCGGAACCCTAGACACACAATAACAAGCACACAATAGATACAAACTTAAGGTAAACCGCTCCAAACTTGATTGCAGGAAACATGACTTCAGCAACAGAGTGGTCAATGCCTGGAAAACACTACCTGACTGAGGTTTCTTCCCCAAACCCCAAAAACTTTAACCTTAGACTGTCTACTATTGACCTTACCCCATTCCTAAAAAGTCTGTAAGGGGTGTGCATAAGTGCACCAATGTGCCAACCGTCCGTATCCTAATGTTCCCTGTTATTCATATCTATTTCATGTATTCATAATCATGTTTATACTTGTTTGTTACTGAAACATGCTCGACAAACAAATAAATAAAAATAAAACAAATAAAAATGTCAAGGTTCCAAGTAATCACTCCATAGAAAGAAGAACTATTTTTGAGGCAAACAAGTTCCTCAAAAACAATGTAATTGGAGATACCATATTGGCACAAGCTGTTGAAAATTGGCTCTGAATGATACTGTGGTTTTCACCTGATTAAAAGTGAAGGTTTCCCCTTTTCCCAAACAATCAGTCATATTGTCCAATTGAGATGCTGGCTGGTTCACTTCAGAGTTGACAGGGAGAGAAAGAAACTCAGAAAGGGTTCTCCATAATAATTCAGGCTGAAAAAAAGTTGGTGGGAGAATTCTACTTCAGACTTGCAAAGTTGTTGAGTCTAGCATTACCATAAAGTAGAATTAGCTCATCTGGTCATGTTTCCCATTTGATCTACCAGAGACAGTATTAAGCTGACAGCTTTCTCCTTGACAAATGCATTCTTTCTGGTAATCAACCTGTTCTTCTCAAGTTGATTAATAATATTGTCTATTCTGTTGTTAAATTTACTTGTTTCTTGCTCTAGAATAATTGACCAATTGACTATTTTCTCAATATAAGTTTTGTCAGTGTATGACTAACAAATTTTGCTGGGTAACAACTATTCTCATAGTTAAGTATATTTGCAAGCTAGACAACTCTAGAAGAAAAAATTCAAATGTAGAGAGAGACCACATTGAATAAGAAATGAAATTTTTTTCTGTAAAAATTTCTGAATATTTCAATTCTAGTTCCACCCCTTTTTGGAGAAGAATGAGTTTTGCAACCTTTCCCACTTTAAATTCTACATGGATCCGTAGCAGCAGATCTGAGCCTCACAAGCTTCTTGGTTCTCCCCAGGGAGGATCCCATGAAAGAGATTCTGGGGAGCTTTGAAAGACAGAGATTTGTTATCAACCAAGAAGCTATTTCACGATTAAAGTTGCACAACAAGGTAATCAAAACTGTGGTGTCTTCTGTTTTCCAAATGCTAAGGATCCATTTCAAGTGGCCTAAACCTACTTATCAAAGAGATTGACCTTCATTGAGAATTATATCTGGGAAGCAGAAAAAATTATAATTTTCTTAGGTTGCTTGGGAGACTTTAGTATTGTCCCATTTTGTGCACCATCTACAATACAGTACCTCCATCAAAATTTTGAGAAATGCACATGTGATGTTCCTTACACACAAATTACAAATAACAAAGAAGAAAAGCAATTTTATTCACTAATGCCTGAATTCATGTTTGCAGTGAAGCAGATGAAATTGAATCATGCCTAGGTGGGGGTCCCATTGGTCCATTGGGAAGTCAGCTTCATCTTGTCCTACTTGGGGAAACTGTGCACTGAAAAGGAAGATTCATCATCTATGAAGACTTTACATACATACATATATGTATTCATGTATATATTCATGTATGTATGCATGCATGTATGTATGTATTTTCCATAGATAGTTACTCTTAACATATTTTCTTTGGCATTGATTATATTTCTCGATTAGTCTCTGACTCAGTCCAAATGTGTGGAAAGTTGTCATCTTGGATTTTTCAGGAGGGCTCAAGAAGGAGAGCCAGTTTGCTGTTACAACTTCATTCCTTGTCCAGAGGGGACCATCTCCACTCAGGAAGGTGGGTCACTTTGGAAGGAATTGTGGAAGTGGATCAATCAAGAGTATTTTGATGAAATTAGATGTTTCATCAAAACACATTGAAGATTAGCTGTTTTTTTTTTTAAATTTACAACATGCACAATGTCTTATCTAAAGGGAAGAAGAGCATAAAGACCTTGGAGGAGGGGATGGGTCCAGCATATTAATAAGTGTCATCTGACATGACAAATGAAGCTTGCCTTGAAAAATTAACTCATTATTCATAGCACTGTAGGTTCCTATAAAGATTCTTCATATTATTATTAAAGAACAAAACTTTCCCCCAATTTCACAGAATATTAGAAATATAGCTATGTTTTAAAAATGATATTTTTCTTTATTCTTTCTGTAGAGATGTTAAGATGCATCTTGTCAAATGATCCTGATAGCAGGTAACTTGAAAGGGAAAAGGAGGAATTATTAAACATTTTTTTTTGCTTTTATTAAATATACAAAAATGTCATCTGTCATAAAAAGAAGGTCTTTCTTGAAATGTAAAAGACTCTAAAAATTGCTCTTTCTTTTCACAGATGCTGAAAAATGCACCAAGTGTCTTATTGATAAATATCCAAATGAAGACCGAGTCCAATGTATCCCCAAAGTTATAACCTTCCTCTTCTATAAAGAACATCTGGGATACATCATGGTCTGTTTCACCATACTTCTGTTCCTAACCACAGGCCTTATTTTAATCATATTCATTAAACACAGAGAAACTCCCATTGTCAAAGCCAACAACCAAGTCCTCTATTACATCCTCCTGGTCTCCCTCCTGCTTTGCTTCTTCTCTCCTTTTCTCTTCATTGGTCAACCAAAATAAGCTACTTGCTTTTTCCGACAAACAGTTTTCAGCATCGTCTTCTTATTTGCCATTTCTTCTCTCTTGGCCAAAACAATTATGGTGGTGCTGGCTTTTCTAGCCACAAAACCAGGCAACCAAGTGAAGAAATCATTGAGAAAGAACTTGGCCGACTCCATCATCCTTTCTTGCTCTGTCATCCAAATTATCATCTGTTCCATCTGGCTGGGAGTTTCTCCCCCTACCCCTGACTCTGATTTCCACCCCCAACCTGGAGAAATTGTCGTGCAATGCAGTGAAGGCTCTATTCTCATGTTCTACATCACCTTCAGCTACATCACCTTCAGCTTTCTGTCTGCCATCTGCTTCACAGTAGCTTTTCTGGCCAGGAACCTCCCTGGGGCCTTCAATGAAGCCAAACTGATCACCTTCAGCATGCTGATCACCTTCAGCATCTTTTGCAGTATCTGGGTGACTTTTGTGCACACCTACCTGAGCACCAAAGGGAAACATATGGTCACTGTGCAGGTCTTCTCCATCTTTGCCCCCAGTGCTGGGATGCTGGGATGTATCTTCTTCCCCAAGAGCTACATTGTCATTTTGAGGCCAGAGCTGAATACAAAGGAGCAGCTTACAATCAGAAGAAATGTAGAAATGTGAGACAGAGGAATTTCAGCTGTCAAAAGTTTCCAACAGACCAAACTTAGAAAACAGCTCAAACTGCTCTCCATACCTAAGCTGGGCCAATGATTTTACTTGAAAGAATTAAGGATTGCTGGGAGATAGTGCCCTTCACTTGCGTTTCTTTGAATCCTTTCATCTTTTGTTCTTTGTTTCTTAGCATATCTCAGACTTCAAATGCCATACACCAGAATTTGAAATATGACACTTGTATGATAAGAATCTTGTTTATATTCCAGAAATAATTTGAGGAGGACTCTAAATACCCCCTTTTATAGTTGTATCACACCTTATCTGGAATTTGGGTTCTTTACAAAATCTGCAATTGGGATTCCTCTGGACTGATGATCTCAGCTTTAGCAGCATAAGGAAAATATAGAAACATTTCTGAGCCAAATTAGGAGGACAATAATCAGGATTGTCCAACTAGTCTTATTCAAGTAGTTTTAGTCCAACTAGTTTTATTTGTATCCATTTCATGTATTAATAGTCATGTTTATACTTTTTTCTTTTATCTAACATATGTTTGACAAATAAATAAATATAATAAAATAGTCAGTTAAATTATTTTGTAGAAGCTAAACAAGAGCTAAAATGCAGTTCACAAGATTTATGGAAAAGAATTTCGACAGAATGGTGTGATTGAGTATGCCATGGATGTGATGTGAGGGAGAGAGATGAGATGAGATTATGCACAAACACTCAGTCAGAAATTTGAATAATTTGTACATTGTCTTCTGCTTCTGGACAGTCCAGAAAGATCTGGGTGGTTGATGGGAGATAAAGATGGGTCCTGGCCTGATCTAGAAGAAGTAGTTTTGCATTATTAAAATGAAAGTTTGCAAGGATATATTATTTTTAAAAATCCTCCTGGAATAATGACTTTTATCCTCAGTTTTAACAGCAATAGCACTTTGACTTATAGACCACTTCATAATGTTTTACAGCACTTTCTAAGCAGTTTACAGAGTCATCATATTGCCTCAAATAATCTTGGGCCTCATTTTACCGACCACGGAAGAATGGCTTCAATGGAAAACCAGTTCCGAAAAACCTTGCCAAGGTTTCTGGTTCAGCTGCATCTGTGGCCATTCTGACAACCTTCACATGATTGGCTCAGGCTGTGATCATTACAATACTTAACTTTGTTCTTGCAAGTCCACTCATGTGGCTTCCAATTCACCAAAATTGGACTGATGTTTTCAGCTGGTTGTGCTACAAGAGAGGTGACAAGAAACTTCCAATTCTGACTAGGAAGATGGGTGTGATGACCCGTAGTCTCTCAAAATAACCCAAAACATATATTAAAGTCTGGTAAGGCCTTCAAGTTCACTTCACTATTTTATTAGGCACAGTTTAAAGTCACAATAGTAAATAATGAGGCAAACAGAAAACCAAAACAAACCACATTGATGAGAGAGGAGGGAAAGAGAGAAAAAGAGGGAATGATAGAGGAAGGGAGAAGGACAAGAAAGAAAAGAAAGAGAAAGAAAGAAAAAAGAGGTCTGGGGACATTTGTGCAATGTGCCACGGCTGGCGATCCTTGTTCAGCCAGTCTTGATTCCAAAAAGAAGAAATGAAAATTGCAAAGAGCACCAAGGAAATCCCAGCTGAGGCTTTGAGGGAGACCCACACACAACACAGAGATACACACACACACGGAGTGGGGGAGAGAGAGGGGAAGATAGGGAAGAGGCTTTGAGAGAGAGAGAGAAAGAGAGAAAAAGAGGGAATGAGAGAGGA
>BLBF01016064.1:0-10866 GCA_015471245.1 Laticauda colubrina
GTAGAGGTGATAGATTGGCTCACAAGTTATACCATATGACACTACAAAAATATCCAAAAACCGTGTACCCCAAAATTTAAAAATCTGTATCTACTTCCTAAATGTGCTTTAGTTTCACTGATCAGCCACCTTCTGTACCTGAGGTTACACCACAAGTGTCACCTCACATCACACCACATGATGTATTATGACGTATTGTGATGTTTTTTGCCTTTGCAGAGCCAGGATGGATGTGGCCGGCCTGTGGGCCACCAGTTTGACATCCCTGGGTTACATGATACATCAAAGCCCATGTTTCTTCTAGTGATGCTGACATCATAAACATCTGTAGTTACCCTGGTTCACTTTCAGCATGAGGCATTTTCCATTAGCCTTCAACCAAACCAATGGCATCTCCTGCAGCTAGTTTGGGAAGGGATGTATTTAAATTATCAGTAACAAGTGCTTACTCAGGGTTTGTTGTTCATGATGCTACTATTTTTCTCACAGAGTCTGGGAATGAGCAAGCAGTAAGTGAAAGTATTGCCAGTAGGCTATATTCAGATCTTATGAAATTGTTATTAAGAAAAAAAAAAAAACAGACAGAAGGCCTTGTTTGAATGTGTAATTGACAAACAGGAAGAAATCATCAACATTCCATTTCTTCCTAACTGCAGGACATGGTGATGAGTTCTGGCTGAATCACTGGAAAATAATAGTGCTATTTTCAATTTCATGAAGCTGTGTATTCTTTTTTGTTCCATGTGTATAAACAAACAGTACCATCATGCGATACACTTTCAAGGTAAGTGATGTTAAACAAAGCACAGAAAAAGAGTAAGAAGTTCTAAGGTAATGAAATTAAGGAAGTAAGAAACAGAAAGGCAGACATAGTCTAATTTTATACCATGACCAATTCATTAAAATTCTCTATGCAGCCTATTTTCCACAAACTATCCTTGCCTTACATATCCAACTTAATATGTTGACCTTTTTTTAAAAAAAAATCTTGCTGCCCCTCTTAAATGTGTTCAGCTGCTCAAGTCCAACTTTACCCTTCATCATGATGTGGTCACTCCTCCTTCAGAGTACTGCTTTGCAATTTGCTTTTTATTCATGCTTTCTACATGACCAAACCATCTCAACATACTCTTTTTTTTCCTTGGGTGTCTGCAGGGAGAAGATCAAGAGTCAAGAAGGTGGTCTCAACCATGTAATCCAACCCTTGCCACTCTTTTATATTCAGTTTACATAACCCAAACACATTATTATAGCTGTCATGTTGACTTTTTTTTTTGACAGACCCCACCCCACATGGCCATCCCTGCCTTTCTACTCTTCACTCCCTCTCACTTGTCTCATTCTTTCAACATTCACATATACATGCTATAGTGCTACATAGTATTTTTTTCATCCTCATTTTTTTTAGGAAAATTGTTCTCTTATATGCATTTTTTTTTAATGTGCACCCTTTTTCACTTCATTTCATCAAGCATCTTTTTTCATACTACCCTTTAGTGTAATTCTATATATTCCTATAGCACTAATTATTTCAATTTTACCTAACAGCTTCAATGTAATGTCTTGCCAACATCCATTAATCTTTTAACACTCATGCCTTCTTCAGTTGATCTATTTTAATGCTAATTCTGCTTTTTTCCTTTCAAGATTCATTTTCCAAAGTTCATATTTAACACTACATTAAGGCCCTGTCACACTGCTCAACGGATGCAAAATGGACACAACGGATGAGCAAAATGTTCCATCCATTGTTATCCGCTCTCAAAAGAGGCAAAAATTTGCATAACCGGAGCGGATAACATGGATGGGGGGAGGATGCAGGGCGGATGGAAAACGGATGCAGAGCAGAAGCCTAGCAGATGGAAGCGGATGGGAGTGGATGGCACATCCGCTAGGCTTCCGGGGGGCTGCAGCAAAGCGGATGCAGAACGGATACAGCGGATGCAGAGCGGATGCACAGCGGATGAAGCGGATGCAGAGCAGAAGCCTAGCGGATGCACAGCGGAAGCCGAACGGATACCGAGCGTTAATTAAGCATGTGGGGAGGATGCATTGCGTCAGCCCCGTGGATATAAGGGAAGCAGCTTGGAAGCAGGTCACCATTCAGAGGAAAGACCTGCTGCCGGACGGATTGAAAGCCTTGCCTGCCCTGCCTGCATGCCTGCCTGCAAGACTGGTTGCCAGCCTTGGTGCCAGCCTTGCTGCAAGCCTTGTTGTCTGCCTGCCTGCCAGCCTGGGTGCCAGCCTCCCTGCAGCCTTGCTGTCTGCCTGCCTGCCAGCCTTGGTTCATGTCTGCCTGCCAGCCTTGGTGCCTGCCTCCCTGCCAGCCTGCCAGTCAGCCTTGGTGCCTGCCTCCCTGCCAGCCTTCCTGCCAGCCTGCCTGCCAGCCTGGGTGCCTACCTGCCTGCCAGCCTTCCTGCCAGCCTTGGTGCCTGCCTCCCTGCCAGCCTTCCTGCCAGCCTTGGTGCCTGCCTCCCTTTCAGCCTTCCTGCCAGCCTTGGTTCCTGCCAGTCTCCCTGCCAGCCAGCAACCCCACAACCATGCCGAAGCACAGCAAGCCTCAGCCATCTGCTGCCAGCCCTTGCAAGAGGGACAGGGCTACCATCCCGCCCCCTGGCCCTCACTCTGGTTCTGCTGGGGCTTCTGCAGCACGGGCTCGCTCTTCTGGGGCTGGGGCTTCTGCTGCTTCTGCTTCTGGAGGAGCTGATGACAAGCACTCCAGCACCAGCCACCTCCACAGCACCTGGACCCTTCACCCCTGAGACTGAGCGAGCAAGAGGAGTGCCAAAGACTCATTTTTGTTTTATAGCTTGTTGTTAATAAAGTCTATTTTTGATTCACACACTTGCTTCATTTCTTTTTTTAAATAAAGTCTTGCTGGAAACTTTTAGAAATGGTTTAAGCCTTTGCATGGTTGTGGGATGGGTTAAGATAGCATTGGGATGGGTTGAGAAAGCTGTGGAATGGGCAGGAATACCTTTGGGATGGGTAATAGCTGTGGGATAGAGAAACCTCCAGTGCAAGCATAGTGGGACGGGATGGTCCACCCTCCCAGGTGCCACACCTATGATCCTTTTTTATCAATAATAATGTAGTAATCATCCACACATGTCAACACAAACTCAACTCTTTATTAAATGCCCTGATCATTGTAGGGCCACTCAACATACATGGCCCAATCTCATCCGTGTGATGAGACAGGATGAAGGAAGCATCCATTAAGCATCTACCATCCTGTCTTGCCACTCCACTGCTCTAGCTGGGGAGTTGCACCAGTGTCTCAGGAGGTTGCGCTGCTTCTTCGCTTCATGTGAGGCTCTGTTGGGGCCTTGCACATCCTCAGTGTCTGTCATGTGTTGCCCTTGCCTCCATTCACCAGGCTCCATGTCCCCATTGCCTTGCTGGAGGTCCACGAGCCTGTTCTGCAAGACTGGGTAGTGGGTGCGCATGAGATTGTTGAGGATGCAGCAAGCTTCCACGATCCTCCTCACAGTCTCTGGGCGATGCTTCATGGTGGTGAGAAGTACCTGGAACCTGTTGGCCAGGATGCCAAAGGCGTTCTCCACCACCCGCCTTGCCCTGGACAGCCTGTAGTTGAAGATCCTCTCTTCACGGGTGAGGTATTTGGAGGTGTAGGGCTTCATGAGGTAGGTTGTGAGGGAGAAGGCATCATCCCCACCGATGAAGTAGGGCACATCTTGCGTGCCGTTGGGCAGGGGGTCTGGATCTGGGAAGCCCACCATGAGGTTGCGTTCCAGCTCCTCCTTGAGGTGACTGGCATTGTATACCTGGGCATTTGAAGATGAGCCGTTGCCTGAAGCATCGATGTACATAAACTTGTAGTCAGCATCGTCCATGGCGAAGAGGATGATGCTGAAGAAGCCCTTGTAGTGGACCCCGACTTGGCTGGCGCTTTGCAGGCCACGTGCTTGCCATCGATGCCTCCAATGGTGTGTGGGAAGTTCCACCTCTGATACCACTGCTCTGCAACTTTCTTCCATCTTCTTCAGTGGAGGGGTACTGGAGGAGCTCTTCCTTGTATTATTCGATGATGGCCTGTACCACTTCTCTGACCACAATGCTGATGGTGTTGGATGGCACCCTCCAGCCATACTGCATGCTCCTGTAGGTGGTCCCTGAGGCCAGGTGGCGCAGAGTGAGTGCCACCTTGAGCCCAGGTTCCAGGCTGTGCCGGAAGTTAGTGTTTGCCTTGGTCAACCTGGGTGTCAGCTGCTGCACAACTTCGTCAAACATGGCTGGAGGCATCCTCATGAAGTTCTGGAATGCCCGAGTGTCTTCGTTCCTGAGCTCCACCATCAGCTTGTTGTACAGTCCATCCTCTGCTCTTCTGGTGAACCATCTTCATACCCAGACGCTTCTTGGTCCCCTCTTTTTCTTCCCGTAGTAGAGTTCACAGAGCCTGTAGATGGCTTCGCACTGTTGCAGAAGGATGGTGGCTGCCAAAAGGACTTTGTTACAATCCACGGTGGACATGACTGGATGCTGTGGAAGAGGAAGAGTCAGATGAAGGCTGCAGAGGTCTGCACCGCAGGGCTGCTGTTCTGACAGTGAGATCCAGGTGAGTTGCTCCCCCTTTTTATAGGCAGTATAGGTGTCCCTTTGCATCCTCTAGGCATCCTCTAGGCATCCTCTAGACATCATTAATATCCGAGATAGGTCCCCTCTGCGAACGTTTTTTCCGTTTTAAACGTTTTGTTTCTGTGTTGCATCCGTTCTGCATCCGTTCTGCATCTGTTCTGCGTCCGTTCCGCTTCCTCCGTGTCCAAGCGGATGCGAGTTGCGCGGATGCCTAGTGGATATAGCGGATGCGTAACGGATGCAGAACAGATGTGTAGCGGATGCGTAGCAGATGCAGAACGGACGAATTGGATACATTTTCCGTGCAAAAGTTTTGAGCAGCTCAAAACTTTCTGAGCAGATTAAACGTCAATAAATGGATGCTGGACGGATAGAGAGGAAGCAAAACGGAGGCAGTGAGTACATCGCGTTTTCCAACGGATGGCAACCTTTTTTGTCCATTTTACATCCTCTTTGCATCCGTTGGTGCAGTGTGACAGGGGCTTTATATCAAATACCTGTCCAAACACTTGGACCCATTTATTGCTCTTATATCCTTCAGTAATTCACCCAGTTTTTCATCATAAGAAATCGTATTCCTTTTCTATCTATTCATTCCTTATGTATCAGGTCACTTATGCCACAAACACATACTCTGCCTCCAATCACTGAGAGTTAGATGAACATAAATTGTGGTGGTGCAGTGATTAGAGTGCAAGTACTGCAGGCTACTTCTACCAGCTGCCTGCAATTTGGTAGTTCAAATCTCACCAGGCTCAAGGTTGACTTAGCCTTACATCCTTCCGAGGTGGATAGAATGAGGACCCAGATTGTTGGGGGCAATGTGCTGACTTTGTAAACCTCTTAGAGAGGGCTGTAAAGCACTGTAAAGAGGTGTATAAGTCTAAGTGCTATTGCTATATGCAGTTATTATTATTATTATTATTTTTTAAGAATTTTATTAATTTTCTACAAACAGACATAACATACAAAACATTAAAAACATCTACTCTCATATATACTTCCGGTGTGTCGGTTGGTTCATCAGTTTTGTGCATTCATTTTATAGTCTCAATTACAGTTATATTACATAACTACTCATATTGTCAATCCATATCCTAATATTACCAAAAAATATTAAAATAAAGTCTTTTTCTGACTATACTTTTAATCATTCATGCTTTGTGAGATAACAATACTTCAAACAGTTTATTCTATAACAAATCATATAGTCATAACAAATCAATCCTAAAAACCCTTCATAGATATAATACTAATGCTCTATTATTGTATTTTATCATCTAACCATTGATAAAAAAGATCCCAAATTTCATAAAATTGTTTATCTTCTTGCTCTCTAATTTCAAATGTCAATCTACTCATCTCAGCACATTCCAATATTTTCTTAATAATTTCTTCCTGTGATGGTATTTTCTCATTCTTCCAATTTTTAGCAAATACAATCCTAGCCGCTGTTAATACATTTACAATCAAATATTTCAAGTCTTTATTATATATATCAGGTAAGATTCCCAATAAAAAGATCTCTGGTTTCAAGTCTATGTGTTTCTTTGTCATTTTTTCCAACCACATGTGAATTTTAGTCCAATATTTTCTAGCATCCTCACAAGTCCACCATATATGATAATATGAGACAGGTATCTGATGACATTTCCAACATTTTTCAAATTTGTTCTTGAACATTCTTGCTATTCTTGTCAGGGGGAAGTGCCACCTGTAAAACATCTTATACAAGTTTTCTTTATATGCTATTGACATTGTCATTTTATAATTTTGAGACCACAATTTTTGCCATTGCTCTAAATCAATCCCATATCCAAAACTCTTCCCCCAAGCAATCATAATTTCTTTAACTTGTTCTTCCTCTAGCTTAATTCCCAATAAATAACCATATAATTTTTTAATCACTTTCTCATCAGTACCCATCAATATCTTATCTAAATCAGTCTGTTTGTCATAAAATCCTTCCATTTTAAAATCTTCAACATATCTTGAGTGTATTTGTGCATATGAAAACCAATTCATCCTTATACCTTGTTCCTCTAAGTTTTGGATCGATTTAAGTCCACCCTTTTCATCCAACAGTTCCCCATATCTAACTGTTTGTTCCTTTTTATAGATCATAGGATAGGAAAATGTTTCAATAGTCGATAACCAAACTGGAATTTTCAGGTAACATTGTTTTTTTATCTTCTCCCAATTTAACCACAAAGACTCCCGAATATAATGTCTTCTGAAATACCCCTGTGTTTTAGTTCCCTTGTACCATAAAAAAGCATGCCAGCCCAACAGTAAGTCATGTCCTTCTAATGTCAACAATCTATGCTTTCTTAATGTTATCCATTCTTTGACCCACATCAAACTTGCAGCTTGATAATACAGTTCCCAATTAGGCAGGCCAAAACCTCCTCTAATTCTAGCATCTTGCAAAAGCTTTAACTTTATTCTCGCTCTTTTACCTTGCCATATAAACTTCAACATGATTTTATTTAAATCTTCAAAGTAGTCTTTTCCAAGTCTAATTGGTATTGTTTGAAAGAGAAATAAAATTCTAGGTAAAATATTAATCTTAATTGTTGAAATTCTCCCTATTAATGACAATTGTAAATTTTCCCATTTCTTCAAATCTGTAATTATCTGTTGTTTGAGTTTAATATAATTATTCTCTTTTAATGTGCTACATCTTGCTGTCAAATATATCCCCAAATACTTAACCTTATTTGTAACTTGGATTTTCAAAAGATCTGTCAGTTCTTCTCTTTGTCTCAATAACATGTTTTTTGTCAAAATCTTTGTTTTATCTTTATTTATTTTCAAGCCAGCCATCTCACCATATGTCTCTATCTTTTCCAATAATTTTGGAGCGGTTTCTAACGGGTCTTCCAGAATAAAAGCTAAATCGTCAGCAAAAGCTTGTAGTTTAAATTCTTCCTTTTTAATTTTCATTCCTTTTATATTTTTGTCATCTCTAATATTTCTATTCAACACTTCCAAAGTCAATACGAATAACAAAGGAGATAGGGGACATCCTTGTCTTGTGCCTCTTCTTATATTAATAAGATCTGAAAACTCTCCCTCCACCATTACCTTTGCTGTCTGTTTATTATATATGGTTTCTATTGCTTGAATAAATTTTCTGGCAAAACCCATCTGTTCCAATAGTAATAACATAAATCTCCAGTTCACGTTGTCAAATGCTTTTTGAGCATCTAGGAATATCAAAGCCATTTGTTTCTCAGGATGAGCCTCATAATATTCCAAAGTATCCAAAATTACTCTCATATTGTCTCTAATTTGTCTCTTTGGCAGAAATCCATTTTGATCTGGATGGATAAAATTATTTAAATATTTTTTCAGTCTTTCTGCTAAAATTGAAGCAAAGATTTTATAATCTGTATTCAATAAGGAAATAGGTCTATAATTCTTAATTTGCAACGGGTCAGCCTCTTCTTTTAAAATAAGTGTAATATAAGCATCTGACCATGTTTTGGGTGTCATCTTCTTTAACATAACTTCATTCATAACTTCTAACAATGGGATGTTCAATGATTCTTGAAATTTTTTATAGAATTCTGCCGGAAGCCCATCTGGACCTGGTGCTTTCCCATTATTTTGTCTCTTAAATGCTTCATTTAATTCCATCATTGTAATATTGCTTTCTAACATTTCTTCAGTCTCTTTAGGTATCTTCGGTAAGTTAACATTCTGTAAATACTGTTTAATTTTTTCCTCATCAATATTCTCTTGTTTATATAGTTGTCCATAGAAATCTCGAATAATTTCCTTTTTCTCCTTATTACCACAACAAACTTGACCTTGATCATCTATTAGTTTCAATATTTTTCTTGATTCCTTCTCCTTTCTCAGTTTATATGCTAGCCATCTACCTGGTTTATTTGCGTCTTCAAAATAATTCTGTTTAGAATTTCTAATTTTCTGTGCCAGTTCTTCTTTCTCTATTAATTCCATTTTATGCTTAATTACATCCAGTTTCAATTTAATATCTTTTTTCTGTGGCATTTTCTGTAGTTCTTTTTGAAGTCTTTTATATTCATCTTCCAGGATCTTGGAGGTTTGTCTTTTCCTAATATTCTTTTTTCTTGTATAATCTATTATCAAACCTCTAGCATATGCCTTCATTGTATCCCAAACATTCTGTATTGAAGTATCTTCTTTTTTGTTTTCTTTAAAGAAAAAAACCAATTCCTTCTCCATCCATTGTATAAAGTCTTTCTCCTTTAAAATAGTATTGTTTAATGTCCATCTCGATCTTTTTTTTTGTCCCTTCCATTTAATTGTCATTGGACTATGGTCTGCCCAAGTACTCATTTCAATACTTGTTTCTTGAATAATGGATATTAATTCTGTTGAGATCCAAATCATATCTAATCTGGACCATGATAAATGTCTATTAGAGTAAAAAGTATATTGTTTAGCTTTAACATTTCTTTCCCTCCAAATATCTTTTAAAGTTAATTCATCTGTCATTTTAAAAAAAGATTTAGGGAGAACCTTTCTATTTTGTTTTGTTGTTGTTGTTATATAGTCCAATTTATTGTCCACAATTCCATTAAAATCTCCCATCATAATTATGTTAACATAGTCCAATCTAATTATTTCCATATGTAGTTTTTTATAAAACTCTTCTTGTTTATCATTCGGGGCATAAATTGCAATCAAGAGTATTTTTTTATTATTGTCCATTATTTCCACCATTAATACTCTTCCATCTTCATCCGTGTAAATCAGTTTTGCTGGGATATCCTCTTTAATGTAGAGAACCACTCCCCTTTTCTTACATTGAATCAAAGAAGTAAATATTTTCCCTAATTTTGGCTGTACTAACAATTGCTCATGTTGTTTTTTAATATGAACTTCTTGTAAACAAATTATATCAAATTTTAATTTCTCTAATTTATGAAAGGTTTTTCTTCTTTTAACAGCTGAGTTAAGTCCATTTATATTCATTGTAATCAGTTTTTTTTTCTTCCATGATTATGCTTTATATTTAGATCTAACAGCTCTCGTAGTTCTCACTTCACGTTGTTCTTTACTGTCTACCTGTCCACCTACAACTCCTTTCTCTTTTCAATCTCCAGTTGTTCCTCCTGAAACTCAATTAATGAGACCTCTTTCTCTGCCTCCTCTTTTCTTCTTCCAAAAAATTCTGCGTAGAAAAGTTCTGCTTTTTCAATCGAATCAATTCTATGTCTCTGTCCTTCCCACGTAAAGATTAGTCCTTCTGGTATCAGCCATCTATAGTTCACTTCATTTTCTAATAGCATTTTGGTCAGAAATCGGTATTCTCTTCTCATCTCTCTCACTCTTCTAGGTATTTGTTTTAAAACCACAATCTCTTTACCTTTATATTTCAATGTTTTCTCTCTTACCACTTGCAATATCTGTGTTTTAATGGATTTTTTGGTAAATCTGATATGAACTTCCTTTGGTAGTTTATTTCTCATCGCATATCTTGTATAAACTCGATATATCTCATCTACTCCATCCATCATCTTTTCCTCTGTAATTTCCAGAAGGTCTGCCAGCATTTCTATCATTATCGCAGCCAAATTTTCTCCTTTTTCCTCTTCTATATTTTGGAATCTAAGATAAAATTCTGACCTTTCCATCTCCCACCTCAACATCCCATTTTTTTCTTGTTCTACCACTGTTAATCTAGTGTCAATATTTCCAATCTTCTCCTCTCTTTGTTTTCCTTCTTCCTCAATTTTTTGGAATCTCTCCTCATACTTCCCCATCATTTGTTTAATATTTTCATCAGATTTCTCTATTCTTTGATCCATAGCATCTATTTTTATCTTAATATCTTGAATTCCTTGCATAATCGTCTATCAATTTACTTTTTCTTGTTCTTTATCTTGCTTCAACATTGTCTGAATTAAATGTTGTCCTTCAGATGGTGGGGAAGCAGAGGTAGAAACAGAAATGCCAAATGATTTTGGTTTCCTGCTCATTTTAATGCTTCCAAAGCTTCAGGTTCTCTTTGACTTTCAATCCAGCTAATATAGTAACCAAATATAGTCCAAAAAAATAAAAATAAAAAATCCAATAGTAAAAAGCCCAAAACCAAAGAAAAAAAAGGGGAAAAGGAAAAAGAAAGATCTTCAGGTTCTTCTAGACCCTAGTCCAATTGAAGTAATCCACCATAAAAAAAAAAAAAATAGAAGAAGAAAATAATAATAATAATAATAATAATAATAATAATAATAATAATAGTAATAATAATAATAAAAAAAAAAAAACAAC
>BLBF01016067.1:0-14786 GCA_015471245.1 Laticauda colubrina
CCAGCAACAGAGAGGAAACACACCAGACGGTAACCATCAGAAATGCCATGGGCAGCAAATGAAGAAAAGGTCCCGATAGAGATGAACATTGAAGGGAAGCCCTGTGAGATGGAAGTTGACTCCGGGTCCTTTTTATCTATGGTATCCTGGAATACCATCTGGTGCCTGATACCAGACATCAAACAAAAAGAACGACAAAAACAAAGACTGATTTTAAAGGACTACCAGAGAAATCGAATCCCGGTAGTGGGCCTTGGACATTTCCTCGTCAAATTTAAGAATCATGTCGAAATCTTGCCTCTGACCATCGTCGACCATGATTGCTCTAGTCTGCTAGGGATCGAATGGTTCACACCCCTGGGAATCGGGATGACCGGGATAAACCGCATTGTTGCAGCCATCTGGGAAGAGACCCTGCTACAAGAATTCCAAGATGTTTTCAATGGGACCCTAGGCAAGTACGAGGGGACCCCAATTTCATTTAGCCTAGACCCGAAAATAGCCCCCATCCGGTTAAAAGCCAGATGCATCCCTTTTGCCTTAAAACCAAAAATTGACGAACAATTAAACAAATTAATAGCACAAGGGGTGTTAGAGCCAATCGACCATGCCAGGTGGAAAATACCCATCGTGACTCCTGTAAAACCAGATGGGTTAGTGTGCATCTATGAAGACTATAAGGCAACCCTAACCATGCGCTCCAACAAAGCGCATACCCAGTACCGGTAGTGCAACACTTATTGCACTCCCTAGGGGGAGGAAATTTTTTTGTGAAGCTTGATCTCGCACAAGCCTACCAACAACTACCCGTTGACCCCACTACTGCAGAGGCACAGACTATTGTGACACATAGAGGGGCATTCAAGTGTAACCATCTCCAGTTCGGTGTTAGCGTTGCCCCAGGTGTGTTCCAAGGCCTCATGGAGCACCAGTTAAATGGAATCAAGGGAGTCGTCCCTTATTTTGATGAAGTTCTGGTGTCAGCAAAAATTAAGAGAAGTCTTAAGAAGATTTAGAGATGCAGGCCTTAAGGTAAAACGAGAGAAATGTAATTTAGCCACCAACCAGGTCGAGTTTCTGGGCTACCTAATAGATGAACAAGGGATACACCCCACCCAAAAAAAGATAAAGGCAATCAAAGACGCACCTAGACCTAGGAACAAAACTGACCTTCAAGCATCCCTAGGTCTCATAAGTTTCAACAATGTGTTCCTGTCCCATAAGGCAACCATAGCAGAACCTTTACATTGGTTGTTAGACAAAAAAACTATCTGGAAATAGGGCCACCGGGAACAAGCAGCATTTCAAGGTATCAAAGACCTATTAACATCTAACACCGTTTTAATCCAGTGTAGCAATACCTGCCTTTGATGGTCACCTGTGATGCATCACCTTTTGGAATTGGCGCCATCCTGAGCCACAAGCTACCAGACGGCAGAGAGGCACCGGTCATTTTCTATTCAAAAACGCTTTCCAAATCAGAATGCAATTACAGCCAACTTGACCGAGAAGCCCTCGCAATCGTTGCCGGAGTCAAAAGATTCCATGAGTACCTTTACGGCAGAACTTTTTCGATCATCACTGATCACAAACCCCTGTTAGGGATCCTAGCAGGAAATAAGCCAACCCTGGTGGCCAGGGCTGGACAAGGACATTGAACATTCGGTGGCAACATGCCATGACTGTCAAAAATCAAGACCTATCCCCCCACAGGCACCAGTTAGGAAATGGGAAACTCCCCGGGGCCCATGGTCTAGACTACATGTTGACTTTGCTGGGCCGACAAAAGGCAACACCTTTTTAATAGTTGTGGATGCCAATTGAACTGGTTAGAAGTCACACTCATGGCTTCTACAACCACCGAGGCAGTGATGAAGCAGTTAGACAAACTTTTCACCACACATGGACTGCCTGATGTATTGGTGTCAGACAATGGGACCCAGTTTACTGCGTTGGCATTTGAGCAGTACTTAGCTTCCCAGGACATCCGACATACTTTAACTGCGCCGGCCCATCCGGCTGCAAATGGCAGGGCTGAACGCATGGTTCGGCATACTAAGGAGGACCTAGATAGAATGGACAAGGGGGACGTGCAAGAAAAGTTAAACCGATTATTAACCCTACACCATATTACCCCTACCAGCACAACCAACAAAAGCCCAGCAGAATTCCTAATGGGTAGGAAATTGCATTCCTACCTCGACAGACTGCACCCCACTTATACCTGGGATAAGCCCCCTGACTCCTCCAGCAAATACCACGAATTTGAAATAGGTGACCTGGTCTGTGCCAAAAACCTTACCGGGGACCCATTATGGCTTCCAGCCACAATCACCCAGATCACAGGCCCCCGGTCTTACCTAGTACTCCTAGACAATGGAAGAGAATGGAAGCGGCACATCAACCAGCTTCGTTCTCGAACCCTCAAACGCAATAACACACCAGCGCCAAAAATAAATAATGACCAAAAAACAATTGAAGAGGGGGGGGGGGGAATACAAAATAATAAAAAAGGGAGGGACGAACCTCCCATAACAAGAGAACAAACACGACACAAAGACTCTCAAACAAATCAAAAAGAGCACTCACTGTTAGATGAACCCTAAAAGAGAATTCCAGGAGCAGGAGAACGAAGCAAGGACTTCAAGGAAGAAGACAGCCATGCCAGCTCAACCAACCCAGACAAACCAGGAGGGAGCAGCAGAGCCATCTCAACCAGCCCGAGAGACTCAGGTGGGAGCAGCAAGGCTGACTCACCCTCCCAGGAGGTTCCATGGAGAAGGTACAGAGAGACAGCGATCCCATCTGAACTGTTTGAAGACCACGCCGAGACTGAGCTGCGTAGGTGAACCGGGACTCAAAAAAGCCCCATCTACCTGTGTGACTATGTGATGCACATTGGACTGAACCAAGGGAGGAGGGGTGTTGTGTATGGAACTTGGTAGGTTCCAAGTTCGCTATTCTAATTGGCCAAAAAGGCCGTTCTCAGATTAGCCATTAGAGAACCAATCCGATTGGCCCGCCTAACGGTGGGAACACTTGAAGTGGTGTCATTGGCCACAAGCCGTGAGCAAGCCACTATAAAAAGGGCTGCTGCGGCTTGGGCTCTTGTTCCGTTATCATTGCTTTACTGAGTTAAATAAAAGAGTTTGTTGTTGGAACCTGGTCTCGTGCAACTTATTTCCAAACGGAAGAGGGAAGAAAGGGAAAGGTTTTGTTTAAATGTGTAGACAATTCTACCTTTGTGTGGACCCAATTCATATTTATTTAATTTCTTTGATCTAGTTCTGAAGAAGAACAGCAGTGAGGGAAACAGAGAGTAGACCTGACTCTGCCTATCTTACTTTGCATCTGAAAAGGAATGATGGCCAACATAGCTGTATAAAAATGTATTGCCTTAATTTCCAAGGCAATACATGCTAAAACAATACAATTATTTCATAGTTGTCTCCCCTCGCCCTCTCCTTCTTTGAGGGCTGGATCAGCATTGTACTTTTTCTCCATGGGCCGGCGGGGGGGAAAAGCAGAGGGGAAGCTGGGATAGATGCCTCCTGCAGCGCTGACCAAAATGGGGCATGGGGGGCATTTATGGGGGGGGGGTCTCCATGGCTTCCAATAGCACTTAGTGCCGCCTTCGTGTGCCTGTTTTTGGTCATCAGAGTGCTGCTGGAAGGTGGGGAGGCCGAAAATGGCCCACAGGGCCCTGCATGTTGTCAAGATTTAAGCACACTGTGGGCCACAGGTGGCCCGTGGGCTTGAGTTTGTCACCTGTGATCTAGATAGAGAGATAGATGAGAGAAAGAGAGATAGACATAGATAGATAGTTATATTTTTACTATATGCATACTCACATGCACACCAAACAAACCATCTTGCTGTTTTTTGAATGGTTTTTCTTCCAGCAGGATTCACATCCAGAATTCATATCTGTTTAAATTGCCCAGGGATTTGCTTTTGACAGGCTATAAGCAGTGGGCCTTTTCTGCTGTGGCCCCCACATTGTGGAATTATCTCACCCCTGAGGTGATGTTGACCTCATTATTATTGAGCTTCAGGAGATCCTTCAAGATTTGGCTATGCCAGCAGGCTTGGGGTCCCCAGGCAACTGGTGATCTAATGAAGCTATTCTACTATTTTTACAACCCTTTATCCATTGTTATTTGTTTTAGTTCAATTTTTACAATTTACTGTATTTATTAGCTCTTTTTTGGCTCTGTGGTGTTCCACCCAGAGTTTCTCCTTGAGAGATGAGTGACAAAATAAATTTGTTTCATGAATTAATACTTTTTTGATATCAGTTAATGCTTATTGTCATGACTTCCCAGAAGAAGGCAACAGTAAGCTTCTAAATAGCTACCAAATAGACTGCAGATAGTCCTTGACTTAAAACTGTTTGTTTAGTGACCATTTGGAGTTACAATGGCACTGAAAAAAAGTGACTAAGCACAGGTTTTCATAGTTATGACCACTGCAGCATCCCCATGGTTACATGATTTGGATGCTTGGCAAGTGGCATGTATTTCTGATAGTTGCAGTGTCCTGCGGTTATGTGATCATTTTGCAACCTTCTGACAAACAAAGTCAAAAGAGAGGCCAAATTCACTTAACAATTGTGTTGCTAAGTTTACAACTGCAGTGATTCACTGCAGAAAAGTCCATAAAATGGAACAAAATCCACTTAACATCTTTTCAGCTTAAGGCCGTGTCACACTGCCCAACGGATGCAAAAAGGACACAACGGAAGAAAAAATGTTACATCCGTTGTATCCGCGCTCAAAAGGGGCGAAAATTTGCATAATTGGAGCAGACAACATGGACACGGGGAGGACGCAGGTCGGATGCAAAGCGGATGCGGAACAGAAGCACAGCGGATGGAAGCGGATGGTGCCTCCACTAGGCTTCCGGGGGCCCTCAGCGAAGCAGACGCAGAACGGAAAAAGCGGATGAAGAACAGATGCACAGCGGATGAAGCGGATGCAGAGCGGAAGCCTAGCGGATGCACAGCGGAAGCCTAATGGATGCCTGGCATTAATTGCGCATGCGGGGGGGATGCATTGCGCAAGCCTCCCGGATATAAAGGGAAGCAGCTCGCACGTGGCCAGCATTCCGTGGAAAGACCTGCTGCTGGATATCTCGAGTTCTTGCCTGCATGTCTGCCTGCAAGCCTTGCTGCCTGCCTGCCTCCCAGCCTCCTGGGCAGCCTCCCTGCCAGCCTTGCTGCCAGCCTGCCTTCCAGCCTCCCTTCCAGCCTCCCTGCCAGCCCGCCTTCCAGCCTCCCTGCCAGCCTTGCTGCCAGCCTGCCTTCCAGCCTCCCTGCCAGCCTTGCTGCCAGCCTGCCTTCCAGCCTCCCTGCCAGCCAGTCTGTCTGCCAGCCTTGGTGCCTGCCTTCCTGCCTGCCTTCCTGCCAGGCTTCCTGCCAGGCTTCCTAACAAGCTTCCTGCCAGCCTTCCTGCCAGCCTTGGTGCCTGCCTTCCTGCCAGCCTTGGTGCCTGCCAGCCTTCCTGCAAGCCTTCCTGCCAGCCAGCAACCCCACAACCATGGGGAAGAAGCGAAAGTCTCAACAACCTGCCGCTATCCCTGGCAAGAGGGACAGGGCCACCCTCCCGCCCCATGTCCCTGACTCATCTTCTCCTGGGGCTTCTGCTGCTTGGGCTCGCTCTTCTGTTTCTGGAGCTTCTGCTGTAGCTGCTCCTGGCAGTGGTGCTTCTGCTGTGTACTCTGCTGAAGCTGCTCCTGGTACTGATGGTCCTGCTGGTCCTGCTCGTTTTGCTCATGCTCCAGGTCTTGCTGACCCTGCTGCTGGTGCTTACTCTGCTGCTGCTGATCCTGGTCTTGCTGCTGCTGCTGCTGCTGCTGATCCTGCTGCTGCTGCTGATTATGATCCTGCTGGTGATTATGCTGCTGCTGCTGCTGATGATGATGATTATGATCCTGCTGGTGATGCTGCTGCTGCTGCTGCTGCTGCTGCTGCTGCTACTGTTGGTGTGGAGGAGCAGCCCCTACAAACTGGAAGCCCCTCTGATGAGGGCCCATCTGGTCCAGCCAAAGGGAGGAAGAGGCGTATGCAACAACGGGAGAGGAGGTAGTACTACATTGAGGAAGCGCACGAGGATGAGGTGCTGGAGTGGCTGAGAGAGAATGACTATCTGTGGTGGAAGGGACACCGGCTGTACAGGGACACCAATCGGAAGCAGGCTGCTTGGAGAGAGTGGGCGGAGAGTATGGGCTACACTTCGGAGGTGCTCCTCGGCTGGTGGAAGCACATGCACACCTGGTACGAGAAGCTGCACCGCAAAAAATCTGGCCAGGCCAGGGTTAAGCTGACGGACAGAGAGAACTATGTCATGGCCAAGTGCAGCTTCCTGGAGGGTGAGATCCACCACCGAGGAGCACCAGGAGCCCAAATCTCTACCCTCTCTCTCCGGCAGCCTGCTGGGAGCCAGTCCTCTGGCGGCCAAGAGTCAGTCCCTGTCTCCATGCAGGTATCTGTGGAGCGTGCCATGGTTGGAGAACTTCCGGACAGGTGTTGAAAGCATGGTGGAGAGTGATGAGGACTCCCTGGTGCGGTGGGAGAAAGGAGACATTGAGTCCACCGATGCCGAAGCCACATCCACCCACACCTCCGCCACCACAGTAAGGCAGAGAGCCGGACCTCAGGAGGGGCAGAGCCACAAGGTCCTGGTGGAGATCAGGGACACCATCCGCACCAGCATAGGTCTCCTCTCTCAGCTGGTCCCCATCAACTCCTCCTCCTCCAACCGCAAGCCCTTCCTCAATTATGTGAACCAGACCCTCAAGGAGATGGCGGATCCCCAGTACCAGGTGGTGAAGGAGAGGATCACCACGCTGCTTAACAACCCTCCAGACCCAGAGGCACCTGCTCCCACCCAGTCCAGGTCTGCTCCTTCACCCCAGGTGATGTCCCGCCCATACCAAGGCTTCCCACACCCCCTCACCTACCTGGGCTACAGCTACCCGGAGGTCCAGCAACACAGACAGCAGCCCTTACAAATGCAGGCACAGAGTCATCGGGCGACACCGTTGCCACCAGTTCCAATGATGCCACCGATGCCAACCACGACAGTCCTCACCCCGCTGCAGAGCAGGCAGCCCCATTACACTGCTCCTTCCTCCATCCCACAGCCAAGCCCGGCCTCAGTTCATCTGTCCTCAGTACTGGGGCTGACACCCCATGGCATGGAGGAAGGACCTCTCAGCATCACGGGGCTGAGCCAGCTGTCCGACACCTTCCTCAACACACCATCCCCTGTTGTTCTCTCGGGACTAGGCACTCCAATAACACCTCAGACCAGCACTGCAGCAGCACCCACCTCCACAGCACCTGCTCCCTAACACCTTAGACTGGGCACACACCTCCGAGTGACCAAGAGGAGTGCCAGAGACTGGCTGCCTGGATATTTGTGGACTTTATTTGGACGCTTGACTTGGGTCATGTTTATTTTATAGCTTGTTATTAATAAAGTTTATCTTTGTTTCACACACTTGCTTCATTATTTTTTTTCTATAAAGTCTGAGTGCAAACTTTTAGAAATGGTTTAGCCTTTGCATGCTTGTGGGATGGGTTAAGATAGCAGTGGGATGGGAAGGGATACCTGTGGGATGGGAAGGGATACCTGTGGGATGGGCAGGAATACCTATGGGATGGGTAATAGTTGTGGGATTGATAAACCTCCAGTGCAAGCATAGAGGGATTGTATGGTCCACCCTCCCAGGTGCCAGCCCTATGGCCCTTCATTATCAATTACAATGTAAGCATTGATCCACACATGTCAACATAAACACAACTCTTTATTAAACGACCTGTTCATTGTAGGCCAACCAAACATACATGGCCCAATCTCATCCATGTGATGAGACAGGCTGAAGGAAACATCCATTAAGCATCTACCATCCTGTCTTGCCACTCCACCGCTCCAGCTGGGGAGTTGCACCAATGTTTCAGGAGGTTGCGCTGCTTCTTCGCCTCACGTGAGGCTCTGTTGGGCCCTTGCACATCCTCAGAGTCGATCAGGTTTTGCCCTTGCCCCCATTCCCCAGGCTCCATGTCCCCATTGCCTTGCTGGAGGTCCACGAGCCTGTTCTGCAAGACTGGGTAGCGGGTGCGCATGAGATTGTGCAGGATGCAGCAAGCTTCCACAATCCTCCTCATGGTCTCTGGGTGATGCTGCATGTTGGTGAGAAGTACCTGGAACCTGTTGGCTAGGATGCCAAAGGCGTTATCCACCACCCGCCTTGCCCTGGACAGCCTGTAGTTGTAGAGCCTCTCTTCATGGGTGAGGCATCTGGAGGTGTAGGGCTTCATGAGGTAGGTTGTGAGGGAGAAGGCGTCATCCCCCACGATGAAGTAGGGCACATCTTGCATGTCGTTGGGCAGCGGGTCTGGATCTGGGAAGCCCACCATGAGGTTGCTTTCCAGCTCCTCCTTGAGGTGACTGTCGTTGTATACCTGGGCATCTGAAGATGAGCCGTTGCCTGAAGCATCGATGTACATGAACTTGTTGTCAGCATCGAGCATGGCGAAGAGGATGATGCTGAAGAAACCCTCGTAGTTCTGATAAGTGCACCACGACTAGGCTGGAGCTTTGCAGGCCACGTGCTTGCCATCTATGGCTCCAATGGTGTGGGGGAAGTTCCACTTCTGATACCACTGCTCTGCAACTTTCTTCCAGCCTTCTTCATTGGAGGGGCACTGGAGGAGCTCCTCCTTGTATTCTTCGATGATGGCCTGCACCACTTCTCTGACAACAAAGCTGATGGTTCCGGGTGGCACCCTCCAGCCGTACTGCATGCTCCTGTAGGTGGTCCCTGAGGTCAGGTGGCGCAGAGTGAGTGCCAACTTGAGCCCAGGTTCCAGGCTGGGCAGGAAGTTGGTGTTTGTCTTGGTCAACCTGGGTGTCAGGCACTGCACAACTTCGTCAAACATGGCTGGAGGCATCCTCATGAAGTTCTGGAACGCCCGAGGGTCTTCGCTCCATAGCTCCACCATCAGCTTGTCATCAAGTACGTACTGTGCTCTTCTGGCAAACCATCTTCGGAGCCAGACTTTTTTTGGGTGCCTCCTTTTCTTCCCGTAGTACTGTTCACAGAGACTGTAGATGGTTTCGCAGTGTTGCAGAAGGATATTGGCTGCCGAAAGGATTTTGTCGCAATCCATGGTGGACATGACTGGATGCTGTGGAAGAGCAAGAGTCAGATGAAGGCTGCACCGCTGGGCTGCTGGTCTGAAAGTGCAATGCAGACGAGTTACTCCCCCTTTTTATAGGCAGTATAGGTTTTCCGCTAGGCATCCTCTAGGCATCCTCTAGACATCCTCTCGACATCCTTAATATTCAAGATAGGTCCCCTCTGCGAACGTTTTTTCCATTTTAAATGCTTTGTTTCCGTTCTGCATCCGCTAGGCATCCGTTCTGTATCCGTTCCGCGTCCGGTCCGTTTCCTCCCTGCGTCCAGGCGGATGTGAGTTGCGTGGATGTGCAGCGGATGCCTAGCGGATATAGCGGATGTGTAACGGATGCAGAACGGATGCCTAGCGGATGCATAGCGGATGCAGAAAGGATGAACTGGATACATTTTCTGCACAAAAGTTTTAAGCAGCCTAAAACTTTTTGAGCGGATGAAACGTCAATAAACGGATGCTGGACGGATAGAGAGGAAGCCAAACGGAGGCAGTGAGTACATCGCGTTTTCGAACGGATGGCATGGTTTTTTATCCCTTTTACATCCTCTTTGCATCCTTTGGTGTAATGTGACAGGGGCTTTAGCAACAGAAATTTTGGCCTCAGTTGTGGTTATAAGTGGAGGAGTACCTGTATATGATTGTATAGAGCACATACTAAAAATTATTTAGCTTTTTATCAACAGAAATTTTTTAAAAATGCCCTCTCTCTCTCTCTTTTCCACCCACCCACATGTTGTTTATATCCAGTGAGCTGTGAACTCAAGACTTTGGTATTTATTGATACTTCTACACATTTTAGATGGAAAAACGATTTGGAATATGCAAAGAAAACTGTTAAATCCTTGTTGCTTTCTTTGGACAAACTGGCTTATTAATATTAATTAGACACTTGTACAGGTCTGAACTCTGAGAGGGCTCATTTGAGTACTGGTTAAGCACATCAACTTCTGTCAGATGACCACCCTTCCCTGTCTACAACTTCACCTACAATTCTCACTCTATCCCTTTCAACACCCACAGCTACATTGAAACTCTTGAGTTCTAAGAAAATAAGTTGGTATTCATACATTAGAGGCCTTTGACTTATAAAATCTATTTCTCTTTTAATCAGCTTATTACTTTAGTTTAGATTATTCCGTCATAGCTTTTGAATTTACCAGGGAAGCGCAACCAGAATAAATCAATTTTATACATCCAAGAAAACGTTAGGCTGTTAGGTTTCTCTCCAGAAAGAGAGAAGTTAGTAGAATTCTATTAAAATGTGTCAAACTTTTCTTAAAAAAAAATTCTCAGACTGAACTGCTAGAGGAGGTTATTTTTAAGGCCAAATAAAACTTAACAGTGGCAAGAATATGCAGATAATAAGTTGATCATTCTGCATAAATGTAACTGGTAGCAAGAAAATAACTTGATGAGATTTTTTTCTGTCAGAAGCAGACTGCTGATGCTATTAAGGCCATCTTCATATAGGCAAAGCCAATCCCCTTATAAATATTGTGTTAAACATGAAAGCATTATCTTCCATTAAAAAAAAAAAAAACAGATGTGCAAATTTCCTTTCCTACAGTTAGCAGGGATCTAAAAATGTAGCTTGACTTAATAACGATTAGTCAGCTATTGTTTTCTTGAGATCTTTAGTGCTCATTGTTCTTCCCACCCTGGATGGACAAAATTTTTCTTGCTCTTTTCCAGAATATTTTGCAGTTTGATAGCAGGAAAGGGGTGGATTTTTTTATTAATAGTTAGATTTTGGAAAGGAAAGGGAAAACTGTGTGTCATTTCCCTCTTGATTCATCTCTAAATTGCAACAAACTCATGAGAAATAAGGAATGTCTTTCTGTGAACCATTTGTACAGACTGGTTAAATCTTCTGATGAAGCCCAAATAGAAGAGAAAAGAACCATCTAGTGTTGTAACTATGTATCATTCATGAGTTTGCAACTGTGTATCATTGCAACTATGTATCTTTCAGGCATTTGCAACATTGTATCATTCACGTGTAATCATTGAGCTTCTGTCTCCTCAGTGACCTTTTGCAGGGCACGTACAGAGACAAGGAGTTAAACATCTGCAGAAATAGCTTATTCACATTGTGATTACATTGTCTGGCATGCAGCTTTGTGAAGAAGGAATATCCTGATCAAATTATAAATCTTGCCATCCTGTCTGACCCTGGTATCTTGCCTTATCTGAGCCATTGTAAATCCTGTATATCCTGTCTGACCTGGGCTTGACCTAGGCTCTGAATAAACAATCACTCCCTTTTGAAGGAGCATAATAAAAGAGCATGTACCCAGACATTCTGGGCGCACTCATCCCGAGGAACTTCGTCTCCTGTCGTTTCTTTCTCCTTTCGCTCCCTATCATGAGACGCCCATCTAATGCGGGATAGCAGATACCGCAATCTAGTATGGCAACTTGTCTGTCACCTCAAAAAGAAAAGAAAAGATTCTTTTGAGGTGTGTGTGTGAGAGAGAAATTTTTGTACAGTATCTGATGCTTCATGTTTACTGAACAACTTCATAAAAGTTTACTCACTAAGAAATACAATACAATTCAGACTGCAAGGCCACTATTTAGGTGGCTCAATCTATTATTCAAGTGTGATCAGTAATTTCAAGTAACCTTTCTTAGCTTTTTGAGATCCTTTCATTTTCTACCAGATTTGGACTATGCAGCCATTCAAAGAAGAAACCCCAATCAGACTTTGTCCTCTGCAAAACAGGGCACACGACTATCATAGGAGTGTCCTCTCTTTGGCCTATTGCAAAAGCAAATAAACTTCCTTTCTCTCTCTCTCTCTGTCCAATGTTTTTGCAAGATGTAGTAAGTTATCTGTAAATCTGTTCAGATCTTGTCAGATTGGGCTAGTAACTTTTAGTGTCAGATAAATCAGGGATTTAAATAGATATTTTATAAATAGAATGTTTACAGCAGCCACAGGATGGATGAGAAACAATTACAGCAATAAAAAGCTTGGAAGGGGCCACTTACTGTAATCAGAGCCAGGCTGCTGTTATGTGGAGCAATCCAAATTAAAGTATCCCAGCTTTCTGGTGTCTGCTTGAATACTTACAATGGAGAAGAATCTGCCACCTCTCTCTCACAGCACAAGACTGAACAATTTTCTGATTTTCAAAATGGAAGTTAGACCTGTTATCTAATCAACTAAGCTACCATATATAAGTTTTGACATTCGTTCAATATAAATTCTAAGAGATCTTCTAGCCTTCTCTGGTATTGGACTACACTACGATGTAATAAGGTACACAAAATGGAAGATACTATTTTTTCCTCAAGGAACTCTGTGTCCTTTCTCAGATTGGATACGGTATGGCAGAAGCAAAAACCAGAACATGTTGGTTATTCCAGCTTGCAGAATTGCATGATTCTGTTTTCATGTGGCTCTTCACATCAGTATGGTATATTAATACAAATTGCTTGGAGTCACTCTCAAGTTGGGCAGCCATTGACACACTAGTGGCATAAAAATGAAATTGTTTTAGTTTCTTGCTTACCGCATCAAAATCTTTCCTTCCTGTTTCTCAGTCACAAATTCAGCATATCCCACTAGTCAACCTTCACTAATCTTCTCAGCACTTTCATTTCTCTTCTTTTCTGGTTTCCTAGCTGCTCCATCACCATTAACATCTAAAGCAATTTATCCCACTGCTCATCAGCTTCAGATCTTCCCACCACATTCTTGTCCCTGCCTCCCCTGAACCATGACCTCTGTTATTACTGAGATTATTTGGAACAATTCTGCATCCCCACTCTTCTTCATATGTTCCCTTCTCTCTTCTTTTGATTTACTAGGAATGTGCCTGGAAGGCAGAGTCAAGAGAGGAATCAGCCTTGAATCATTACATTCCCACAAGTGTTCCAAGTCACCCTCTCTTGAATTCCGTTAATGCTTACCTAGTGCCAATTTAATGCTGTTAGTTGACTAGATTCTAATGTTACAGGTATAAGCAACTTAACTGGAACTTAATATGTGGTTCTGATTCTTCACGCTTGACACAGTGTTTCAGTATGACATATTTCTCACTCACCTCAATCTTCCCAGCACTGTTTCTTTCTTTTCTGTCACTCCCCCACATCCTATCCTTCAAATTACTTCTCCCCAGAACATCTGTATTTTGTTTCGAATGTAAAAACAGTTTTATTCTGCTTACCAAAAAAAATTCAGAAATAAATTTCAGTCCAGGTATGAATCACCTGAAACTAACAGTACCATGCAAAAATAAATGTTTTGTGCATAGCATGTTTTGCACATCTCTATAAGATTGCTTGCTTGTCTGGTGTAGTCTTATAGCTGGAGTGCAAAAGTGCTGTTGGGCATGTATTTTAGAAAATAAAACTTTCTTTTTTAATGGAATCATGATAATTAAAAAAATAATTATCCAAACCAAACAGTACGTTCTACTTTTTAACTTATAAGACATGCGATTGGATAAAATCCAAAAATCTACTTGGCAATTGTGTATATAAAGATTTTGCCTTTACTGCCATTTCTTTTGAAAATGTAATGGGAAACACATAAGGGAATATTGGGGATGATTTCCTGTTCATTTTTACCCAAATAGAAGAATTACTTTATTTGCAGCCCCCAGCTCAATTGAATTTTATATTAAACAAACTATTATATTTATTTTATGATTAGAATAAGTTCAATAATTATGAAATTATGAAATATAAATCAACAACAATGTAGTCCACAGTCATGGTTTAAATGGCAGCAATTAAAATGTAAGCCCATCCATTCATCCATACCCACTACAATATAATATTTTTCAAGGAAAGCAATGTTATGTGTTGCATGGAAAGGTAGAATAAATACTGTAGTTTCCCAAAGAAGTTAAGGGCATGACACAGGAAATACAGAATAATTAACATAAATATGTTTTGTACTTGAACCATTTATTGTCAGTCTTCCTGTTTTTCTACCTTTGCAAACCTCCTTATTTCTATACTGACTGTACACTGCACTTTGCCCTTCTACTATGTTTCTCATCTCTTTCTTTTTGAGGATCTCAACAACCCACTGGTGTGTTAGGAAATTGTTTAGGTTTTCTTTTCCATGGGGCCAAATCACAAATGTGTCATCGATGTATCTTAGCCATAGTTTGGGTTTGTGGGTGGCATTAGCCAGGGCTCTGGATTCGAATTCTTCCATGAACAGGTTTGCAATGACGGGTGACAGTGGTGATCCCATAGGGGCTCCTTCAATTTGCTTGTATCTTTGTCCTTTGTATATGAAATATGTGTTGGTTAGGCAGTGTTCTGTTAGTTCCATGAGGTCTTTGGCTGGTTGGTATTTATTTTTGATGATTTCAAGAGTTTCTTTTATTGGGACTTGAGTGAATAGTGAAACCACGTCGAAACTTACAAGCAGATCTTCTTGTTCTACGTGTAGATCTTTGATCATTTCTAAGAAGTGGTATGAGTTTTGTACATATGAAGCTGCGGTTTCAGCATGGGGCTGTAGTTGTTTTGCTAAGTATTTAGCTAGGTTTTGTAATGGTGCTCCTATGGAGCTGACTATGGGTCTGAGAGGTATGCCTTCTTTGTGTATTTTTGGGAGGCC
>BLBF01016068.1:0-14610 GCA_015471245.1 Laticauda colubrina
GATGGCAGATGAGATTCTGCTGAAACGTTGCTACAACTTTAACAGAACTACAATGATGTGGGATAATACCCGAAGGAAGCTAAACAGCATATATATATATATATATATATATATAAAATTTATAACATTTACCACAGGATAACTCTGTGAGAATTACATAAAATCTTTTTAAAAAGAGTTAATAACAAACATTAAAACCAAAAACACATGGGAGAGGATGGGGGTGGAATTGGGGGGGAGGATGAAATGGTCCCTCAAGTAACTTCTACCAGGAAGGGCTTTAAAGGTGACCACCAACATATTGAATTGCACCTGGAAACAGACCAGTCTCTCAGAGCAGTGCTGTCACGGGTTAATAGCCACGGTGATGCAGTGGTTAGAGTGCCGTACTGCAGGTTACTTCTGCTGACTGCCGGATGCCCGCGATTTGGCAGTTAGAGTCTTACCAAGCTCAAGGTTGATTCAGCCTTCCATCCTTCCAAGATGATAAAATGTGGACCCCGATTATTGCAGCCAAGATGCTGACTCTGTAAACTGCTTAGAGAGAGCTGTAAAGCACTGTAAATAAGTATAATTATTATTGCTATTCTTGGGTTCCCCGAATCTACCCACACCACCACACTAGAATATAGAAATCCTGTTCTATTATTTGCCTAGTAATAGAAATTACTAATATACTAATTATTAATAGAAAGGAGGTTTTGTTAAAAAAAACTGAATATATAACATAGACTCTTATTGACTATGATGTTTGTGCTTTAAAGGATCTATGCCACTCATTTTTTCTAAAATTTGAACATGTTACCACCATGGGTGAAATTAGTAGGAAGTAAAAGTATGACCGGTGGAAGCTTCTATTATATGAATAAGAAAGGTTTACTTTTTTTTTCCCCAGTTTTTTATTTTTAAAAACATACATACACATACAAAACATAAAAACATAAAACCATCTTCCATTTTATCATACATACAGTGTGTCAGTTGGTTATGTATCTTTTGTGCTATCCTTTTGTAGTCATTTACTCACAATTTATATCAATCTTCACATTGTCAAACTAACATATGCTTATATATTTATCAATTATTAATCGTCCATGACTAAACTATTTATTCCCTCATTTTATATGAGATGTTCCAAGTTTTGTCTTAAAGTTTATGTTATACATTCAACCAGTGGTTATATATATATCAATATATCAATCTATTAACTTTCTATCACAAAATAATCTAGTCTATTACATTACCATGCCTTTTTATCCAACCATTGATAAAACAAATCCCATATCATATAAAATTGCTTGTCTTTTTGTTCTCTAATTTCAAATGTCAGTTTACTCATTTCAACACTTGATATCTTGTCCTGCATAGGTATTTTGTCATTTTTCCAGTTCTTCCAAATGCAATTCTACCCGCTGTTAAAACATTTACAATCAAATATTTCAGTTCTTTATTATATATATCCGGTACGACTCCTAATAAAAAGATCTCAGGTTTAAAGTCTATGTGTTGTTTTGTCATTTTTTCCAACCATGTGTGGATTATAGTCCAGTATCTTTTTGCATCCGAGCATGTCCACCACATATGGTAATATGAACCAGGTATCTTATGACATTTCCAGCATTTATCCGATTATTCTTAAACATTCTCACAAGTCTTGTCGGGGGTAGGTGCCACCTGTAAAACATCTTATACAAATTTTCTTTATATGCAGTTGACATTGTCATTTTATAATTTTGAGACTACAATTTTTGCCATTTTTCTCAATCAATCCCATATCCAAAATTTTTCCCCCAAGCAATCATCATTTCTTTAACTTGTTCCTCCTCCAATTTAAATTCCAGTAGATGTCCATAAAGTTTTTTAATTACCTTTTCATCAGTACCCATCAAAATTTTATCTAAGTCAGTCAACTTATCATAAATACCTTCTGTCTTAGAGTCTTTATCAAACCTAGATTGTATTTGCAAATATGAAAACCAATTCATTTTACACCTTATTCTTCTAACACTTGCATAGATTTAAGTTCACCCTTTTCATTCAATATCTCCCCATATCTAACTGTTTGTTCCTTTTTATATATTATTGGATAAGAAAAAGCTTCAGTACTTGATATCCATGTTGGAATTTTTAAATAATATTGTCTTTTTAAACTTCTCCCAGTTCAAAAACAATGCCTCACGAACATAATGTCTTCTAAAATACCCCTGTGTTTTAATTCCCTTATACCAGAGAAAGGCATGCCATCCCAGTAGCAAGTCATGGCCTTCTAAAGACAATAATCTGCTGTTCCTTAGTGTTATCCATTCCTTTACTCACATCAAACTTGTCGCCTGGTAGTATAGCTCCCAACTGGGCAAGGCAAACCCTCTTCTTATTCTTGCATCTTGTAACAGTTTTAATTTTATTCTTGCTTTTTTACTCTGCCAAATATATTTCAACACAATTCAATTTAATCTTAAAAAAACTCTTTCCCTAACCGAATAGGAATTGTCTGGAATAAATATAAAACTCTAGGAAATATATTCATCTTAATTGCATATATTCTCCCAATTAATTATAGTTGCAGTTTTTCCCATTTCATCAAGTCGCAATCTGCTGTTTGAGTTTAATATAGTTATCTTCCTTCAGGGTACTACATCTTGGTGTAATATGAATCCTGAAATATTTAACCTTATTCGTGACCTGTATTTTTAAGGTTTCTTCCAACTCTTTCTTTTGTCTTGCTAACATATTCTTTGTTAATATCTTTGTTTTGTCTTTGTTTATTCTCAAAGCTGCTGCTTTTCCATATTCTTCTATTTTTTTCTATTAATTTAGGTGTTGTTTCCAATGGATTATTTAATATAAATACCAGGTCATCTGCAAAAGCTTGCAATTTATACTCCTTTTTAATTTTCATTCCTTTTATTTCTTCTTCTCTGATATTCCTGTTCAACACTTCCAATGTTAACACAAACAGCAGAGCCAACAATTGACAGCTTTGCCTTGTCCCTTTTCTTATATCTATGGATTCTGTTAAATCTCCATTCAACATCACTTTTGCAGTTTGTTCATGATATATTGTTTCAATAGCTTGGATAAATTTCTTATCAAAGCCAATTTGTATCAGTTGCAGTAAAATAAATCACCAACTCACATTGTCAAAGGCTTTTTGAGCATCTAGAAACATCAAAGCCATTTGCTTCTCAAGGTGTGCTTCATAATATTCCAAAGTATCCAGAATGATTCTCACATTGTCTTTGATTTGTTTCTTTGGCAGAAATTCATTTTGATCAGTTTGAATAAAATTATTTAAGTATCTTCTAAGTCTTTCTGCCAAAACTGAAGCAAAGATTTTATAGTCTGAGTTCAATAAAGTTATGGGTCTATAATTTTTAACTTGCTGCAGGTCTGTACCTTCCTTCAGTATAAGTGTAATGTATGCTTCTGATCATGTTTTTGGTATTCTTTTCTTTAACATAACTTCATTCATAACTTCTAAAAGATGAAAATTCAATATTTCCTGAAAAGTCTTGTAGAATTCCGCTGGCAAACCATCTGGACCTGGTGGTTTCCCAGCATTCTGTTTTTTTTAAGGCTTCTGTTAACTCCATCATTGTTATACTTCCTTCCAACATTGTTTCAATGTTTTTGGGTATCTGAGGTAGGTTCGCATTCTGAAGATATTGCTTAACTTTTTCTTCTTGAATATTCTCTTGAAAGTATAATTTCCCATAGTAGTCTTGTATAATTGTTTTCTTCTCCTCATTTCAATAACAAACCTGTCCTTCTTTATTTATCAATTGACTAATTCTTCTTGATTCTCTTTCCTTTTTCATTTTATAGGCTAGCCATCTGCCTGGTTTATTTGCATCTTCAAAGTAATTCTGCTTCACATTTTTAATTTTTTTGTGCTAATTCCTCTTTTTTCATTAGTCCTGTTTTATGTTTAATTATATCCATTTTATTTTTAATGTCTTTTTTTGTGGGGACATCTGTAAATCTTTTTCAGTCTTTTGTAGTCATCCTCTAATGTCTTAAATGTCTTTTGCTGTTTTATGTTTCTCCTCCTAGTATAATCTATTATCAAGCCTCTTGAGTAGGCCTTCATCGTGTCCAAGGGATTCTGTAAAGATGTATCCTCTTTTCTATTTTCTTTGAAGAAGAACACAAGTTATTTCTCTATTTTCTGTTTAAAGTTTTTTTCTTTCAGTATCATATTATTTCAATTTAATTTTTTTTGAAATAACTGATACTGGATTATGATCTGCCCAGGTGATTATTTCTATTTCAATCTGTCGTACATTAATCAAGAATTCTGCTGACATCCATATCATATCTATTCTAGACCAGGATGTGTGTCTGTTTGAATAAAAAGTATATTGCTTACTTTCCACATTTCTCTCTCTCCATGCATCTTTTAAATTAAATTCCTCTGCTATTCAAAGGAAGGATTTTGGTAGTATCTTTCAACTTTTTTTGTTGTTTTCTGTGTTTTATAGTCCAACCAGTCGTTAATTATTCTATTAAAATCTCCCATCATACAAATATTAACATAGTTCAATTTAATTATTTTTGTATATAATTTCCTATAGAATTATTCCTGTTTATCATTCGGGGCATAAATTGCAATTGAAAGTGTTTTAACGCTGTTATCCATTATTTCCACCATCAAAATACTTCCATCATCATCTGTATAAATTTGTTCTACCAAAATTGTTTATTTAATATATAATATCACACCTCTTTTTTTAGATTGTGCCAGCGATGTAAATAATTTCCCTAATTTTCCTTGTTTTAGTATATATTCATATTGCTTTTTAATAAGTACCTCTTGTAAGCAGATTATATCAAATTTTAATTTATCTAATTTGTGAAATACTTTCCTTCTTTTAATAGCCAAATTAAGTCCATTTATGTTAATCGTAATCAGTTTTCTTTCATTCATGTTAAGCTTTATAAGAGGGTTTTATTGCTCTAGTAGATCTCAATTCTCATTGTTCTCTGGGTTCACCACCTACTGCACCTTCTTCTTTTTCTTTTTCAATTACTGCTATACACTGCTCTTGGAATTCAATTAGTGACTCTTCCTTTCTTTCTTCTTCCTCCTTTTCTCTAAAGTATTCTAAGTAGAATAACTCAGCTTTTCCAACTGTGTCAATTCTGTGTATTTGTTCCTGCCAAGTGAACAAAAGGCCTTCTGGCATCAGCCATCTGTAGTTTACTCCTCTTTTAAGTAGCTCTTTAGTCAAGAATAAATATTCTCTTCTCATCTCTCTTACTCTTCTTGGTATCTGTTTCAGCACCACAATTTCTTTATTTTTATATTTTAGTGTTCTCTCGCTCGCCACTTGGAGTATCTATGTCTTAATAATCTTTTTAGTAAATCTAATGTGAATTTCTCTTGGTAATCTATTCCTCATTGCATAAAACACTTTGTGTAGACATGAAATACTTTGTCTATCTTATCCATCATCTTTTCTTTAGTTATTTCCAGTGCTTCTGTCAATATTTCTGCTATTATTTCAGCAAGGTTTCACCTTTCCCTTCTTCTATGTTTTGAAATCTTAAATAAAATTCTGATTTGTTTATTTCCCATCCTAATGGTTCACACCTGCCCTTCTCAACATCACTCAAATGAATATCAATATCTCCAACTTTCTTATCTCTTTGTACATCTTCTTCAACTTTTTTGAATCTCTCTTCATATTTCATCATCATCTGTTGAATATTTTTCACTTTTTCATCTGTCTTTCCAATTTTTTGCTTGATTTTCTGAATTCCTTGCATAATCATCTGTAATGTCACTTTCTTCATTTTCTCTTTCTCTTTTTCCTGTTGTAATATTGTCTGTATTGTCCTCCAGATTGTGAGGGGGTTGGTATCAAAGAAGCTGGGGCTGTTGTCTTTCTACTCATCTTGTAATGCTTATCTGTAAAGAAAGAGAGAGAAAAAAGAAAAAAGCGGAAGAAAAAAAAATGAAGGCAAACAATTGCCACTCCAAAGGAAAAAAGGAAAAAGAAAATCTCCAGACACTTGTATACCTTAATCCAATTAGTTGCAATGGTAGATGTAAAAAGTAAAAAAATCAAAGATAAAAATTGGAAAAAGAAAAAAAATCTATATGTTCCTCTTAATAAACAAAAAGAAAACCAAAATAAAAGATTTACATTATAGTTTCTGGTTTCAAAAATCAAAATCCAATTTAAGAGGAAAAAAAAGAGCCCAACTAATGGGGGTGGGGGGGTAGAAAGGGAGGCAAAAGGTAAAAAGCAATTCTAATATAAAACAAGTCTCTGCCACCAAATACCCAAGGCTCTTTGATAAACCAGCTCAGAATTTTTCAAGGTCACTTCAATCTTCTTTTTTTCAACTTCAGCTCCAGACCAGCTATCTTTTCACAAATGAGCACCTGTGTAAACAACCTACCAATGTCATCTATCTTTTCCAAAACAAAGCTCGAAGTCCTTGACTATAACATAAGCTAGTAAGAAAAAAAAGAAAGAATGTATCCAAGCCTCTGGGTGGCAGTGCTACTTATTTTCCTTCACTTTCACTTCACCCTCCTCAATCTACAACCAAGAAGTAAAAAAAAAAAAGTAAAATCTCCCCCCCTTTTTTTAAAGGAGAAAAATAAACCTTAGTCAAGCAGAAAAATCTTAATCAAAAAGGGGTTTTCAAAAGGGCTGTTAAAAAAAAAAGGAAGAGAGAAATACAAACAAAAATAAAAGGTTAAAAAATACCAGTCCAGCTTAAAGTTAAACAGTTTTGCCAAATTCAAAGTTGCAATAAAAATGGAAAAAAGAAAAAAAACTTTCACTTTGATAATTAATCACGCCACTTAAGTTCATTTCTCTTCACTTTTAGTCCACTTTCTTTTTTTAGGGTGTTCTCTCCAATAAATAATCAGTAAAAGTTCATCTCACCAAACTGACACACTTTCTTTCCAATCTCTTCCATTCTGGAGCTGTCCCAGCTTCAGCAGCTTGGAAGGCTGCCTCTCTGCTGCTGGCAAAAAGGGCTTTTCCTGGATCAACCAGGGACTTTGCGGTGTCCCTGGGATCAGCAAGATTTGCCCTTATCAATCACTGTCTCTACGGGATAGTTCAGGTCTGTTAGGACCATCCAGTGGCTGAGATATCGATGGCAATCTTGGAGGATCAAGATCTCCTGTCATACTGCCACAACACCAGCTCCGCCCTTTCCCAAAAGAATAAATAAGTAAAAAAAGAAATGTTTACTTGAGCAATCATGTTATGGTGCAGACCAATGCTAATTAAAACCATTGGAATCTGTAGCTCAAAATAAGTGTGATACAGGAATGTATCACTAATGCCAAACATTATCAGAAGAAATAATATGCCAATATTTGCTGATTTTTTAAAAAAACTTTCAGACCATAGCCTATGATCTTGCCCATCTAAACAACAAACATGCAGTTTTTATCTCCGACAAGGGACATCTAATTTAAGGTACCCAATTCTACTTCCTGTAGAAATTTAGTAGATCTGAAAAAAGAGGGGGGAAGGGTAGATTAGTGTGCTTAGCCAGAACAATGCAGGGATTTTTCTGACCTAGTAACACTTCCCCAAGGGACCTCCTGTCTAAACGAGGTCAGTATCTGCATTGAAAAATGTGTTCCATTTGTTTCAATGGAAGGGCTGTGTTAATCTTTTTTAAATAAAAAAAGAACTGAGATGGGTGGGTGGAGAATCATGTAGAAATGTTGTTGTTCCCATCTTTCTCTCCTAATGGCATGGGCCAAGGAGGACTTTGCTTCTTTCTTTTTAAATTTTTTTTAAAATAAACTTTATTTACAAGAATTAAAAACATCCAAATTTGAAAATGCAAAACCAATAATGTACACATAGTACATTCCTCTTTACATTTGATATCGAAATTGATATGTCCTGATAATCATTACTAATACTTCTCACATTTCCATTAACTATTAAATCTTAATTACTACATAACATGCAATACTTTACTAATCTTCTCATTGGATTATAACTATTTATTAATTCATAATAAATTATAATATATTCATACTGTTTAAATAATAAATAATAACATATAGTGAATATAAAATGCTAGTAATACTAATGTAGAAGAAAAGAATATTTAACACCTTTGTTATTCTTGTACATTTCATAAAGACAGTTGCATATAATTTGTTTCTAGGGTTCATTTATGTGCTTTCCCTCTACATTCTACCCAGTTGTCCCATTTGTCCCATACCCTGTAATAATCTGTAGTCATTCTTCCCATTGAGTTTGAGTGTGAGCCTCTCCAGTTGGGTACACTCATATGTTTTTTGAATAGTAATATATATCAGTGGTACATTTGGATTCTTCCAATATTATGCTAATGAAATCCGTGCCGCTATCAATAAGTGGATGTTCAGATATCTTACTTTAGGGGTATAATCCCCTTTAATCATTCCAAACAAGAACAGTTCAGGTTTCCATTCCAGCCCACACTCTATAATTTCTTCTATCCACTCTTTTATTTTTAACCAATATTTCTTTATCTCAGGGAAGGTCCACCACAGATGGAAATAAGTGCCAAATTTCCCTTTGCATTTCCAAGAGCATGGGTTTGCTGTCGGAAATATTTTGGCCAGTCTAGAGGGTGCCAGATGCCATCTATACATCATTTTGTACAAACTCTCCTTATGTGCCACTGATTTAATACAATATTAATATTATAAATTGATTAAGACTTGAAAGGACATCCTGAACAAAGAAGAAATCTGTGACTTTATTTTTCTTTTGACTGAACCTGGGTTGAGCGGCGTTTAAGTGATGTCAAATTGAGACTTGGATTATTTTTTTTTTCTTATTTTCTTTGAGGACTTTAAGGTGACTTTGTAGGTAACCGGATTGAATTTTCTCTTATATATATTTTTATTTTTCACTTGATTTTTATTTTTTATCTTTTTAACTTTCTTTTTAGGATAGAGGCTCCCTTTGACTATCTTTTTCTTTTGTTTGAGTTCTTTATAAACATTTTTTCTTTTGGCTGGGGGGGGAAAGAGTATTTAGAGATGCTGTAACACTGCCAACTAGAGGATTGAAAATATTTTATTTGAATTGGGGAGAAAAGCACTTCTTTTCAAGGACATTTTAATGTGATAAGATAGAGGGAGAATACAGTAAAATATTATTACAGGTGCTCTCTTGGACTCTTATCAATATCTCAACATTTGAGGTTTGGCTTTGAAGCTGCTGGAGAAGACAGTCATAATAAGAGCCTTGGATAAAGAAATAAAGTGCAGTGTACAGTGCATATATATATATATATATACTTTTGAAACACCTACTCGCCAGCCTTTTTGGTTAATTTTAACTCTAGCATTTTTGCTTTTTATTTCAAAGGGAAAGCCTCAGAGTTTTTTCTTTTTTCTTCTCTTTCTTTGCTTCTTCCATCTATTTTAATTGGATTAGGGTCTAGAAGAACCTGAAGACCTTTCTTTTTCCTTTTTCCTTTTTTCTTTTTTGGCTTTGGGCTTTTTAATATTGGATTTTTTCTTTTTCTTTTTGATTTTTTGGACTATATTTGGTTACTATACCAGCTGGATTTAAAGTCAAAGAGAGCTTGAAGACTTGGAAATATTAAAATGAGCAGGAAGTCAAAATCATTCGGCGTTTTTGCTTCTACCTCTGCTTCCCCACCACTTGAAGGACAACTTTCAATTCAGACAATGTTGAAGCAAGATAAGGAACAAGAAAAAGTAAATTTACAGATGATTATGCAAGGAATTCAAGATATTAAGATAAAAATAGATACCATGGACAAAAAAATAGAGAAATCTGATGAAAATTTTAAACAAATGATGGGAAAATATGAGGAGAGATTCCAAAAAATTGAGGAAGAAGGAAAACAAAGAGAGGAGAAGATTGGAAATATTGACACTAGATTAACAGTGATAGAACAAGAAAAAAATGGGATGTTGAGGTGGGAGATGGAAAGATCAGAATTTTATCTTAGATTTCAAAATATAGAAGAGGAAAAAGGAGAAAACTTGGCTGTGATAATGATAGAAATATTGGCAGATCTTCTGGAAATTACTGAGGAAAAAATGATGGACGGAGTAGATGAGATATACCGAGTTTATACAAGATATGCGATGAGAAATAAACTACCAAAGGAAGTACATATTAGATTTACTAAAAAGTCCATCAGAACACAAATATTACAAGTGGCAAGAGAAAAAGCATTGAAATATAAAAACAAAGAGATTATAGTTTTAAAACAAATACCTAGAAGAGTGAGAGAGATGAGAAGAGAATATCGATTTTTGACCAAAGTGCTACTGGAAAATGAAGTGAACTACAGATGGCTGATACCAGAAGGACTAATTTTTACGTGGCAAGAGCAGAGACATAGAATTGACTCGATTGAAAAAGCAGAACTTTTTTATGCAGAATTTTTTGGAAGAAAAAAAGAGGTGGCAGAGAAAGAGATCTCATTAATTGAGCTTCTGGAGGAACAACTGGAGATTGAAAAAGAGAAAGGAGTTGCAGGTGGACAGGTAGACAGTAAAGAACAACGTGAAGTGAGAGCTACGAGAGCTGTTAGACCTAAATATAAAGCATAATCATGGAAGAAAAAAAATTGATTACAATGAATATAAATGGACTTAACTCAGTTGTTAAAAGAAGGAAAACTTTTCACAAATTAGAGAAATTAAAATTTGATATAATTTGCTTACAAGAAGTTCATATTAAAAAGCAACATGAGCATTTGTTAGTACAGCCAAAATTAGGGAAAATATTTACTTCTTTGATTCAATGTAAGAAAAGAGGAGTGGTTCTCTACATTAAAGAAGATATTCTAGCAAAACTGATCTACACGGATGAAGATGGAAGAGTATTAATGGTGGAAATAATGGATAATAATAAAAAAATACTCTTGATTGCAATTTATGCTCCGAATGATAAACAAGAAGAGTTTTATAAAAAACTACATATGGAAATAATTAGACTGGACTATGTTAACATAATCATGATGGGAGATTTTAATAGAATTGTGGACAATAAATTGGACTATATAACAACAACAACAAAACAAAATAGAAAGATTCTCCCTAAATCTTTTTTTAAAATGACAGATGAATTAACCTTAAAAGATATTTGGAGAGAAAGAAATGTTAAAACTAAACAATATACTTTTTATTCTAATAGACATTTATCATGGTCCAGGTTAGATATGATTTGGATCTCAACAGAACTAATATCTACTATTCAAGAAACAAATATTGAAATAAGTACTTGGGCAGATCATAGTCCAATGACAATTAAATGGAAGGGACAAAGAAAAAGATCGAGATGGACATTAAACAATACCATTTTAAAGGAGAAAGATTTTATACAATGGATGGAGAAGGAATTGGTCTTTTTTTTTAAAGAAAATAAAAAAGAAGATACCTCAATACAGAATGTTTGGGATACAATGAAGGCATATGTAAGAGGTTTGATAATAGACTATACAAGAAAAAAGAATATTAGAAAAAGACAAACCTCTAAGGCCTTGGAAGATGAATATATAAGACTTGAAAAAGAATTACAGAAAATACCACAGAAAAAAGATATTAAATTGAAACTGGATGTAATTAAGCATAAAATGGAATTAATAGAGAAAGAAGAACTGGCACAAAAAATTAGAAATTCTAAACAGAATTATTTTGAAGACGCAAATAAACCAGGTAGATGGCTAGCATATAAACTGAGAAAGGAGAAGGAATCAAGAAAAATATTGAAACTAATAGATGATCAAGGTCAAGTTTGTTGTGGTAATAAGGAGAAAAAGGAAATTATTCGAGATTATTATGGACAACTATATAATCAAGAGAATATTGATGAGAAAAAAATTAAACAGTATTTACAGAATGTTAACTTACCGAAGATACCTAAAGAGACTGAAGAAATGTTAGAAAGCAATATAACAATGATGGAACTAAATGAAGCATTTAAAAGACAAAATAATGGGAAAGCACCAGGTCCAGATGGGCTTCCGGCAGAATTCTATAAAAAATTTCAAGAATCATTGAACACTCCATTGTTAGAAATTATGAATGAAGTTATGTTAAAAAAGATGACACCCAAAACATGGTCAGAGGCTTATATTACACTTATTTTAAAGGAAGAGGCTGACCCGTTGCAAATTAAGAACTATAGACCTATTTCCTTATTGAATGCAGATTATAAAATCTTTGCTTCAATCTTAGCAGAAAGACTGAAAAAATATTTAAATAATTTTATCCATCCAGATCAAAATGGATTTCTACCAAAGAGACAAATTAGAGACAACATGAGAGTAATTTTGGATACCTTGGAATATTATGAGGCTCATCCTGAAAAACAAATGGCTTTGATATTCCTAGATGCTCAAAAAGCATTTGACAACGTGAACTGGAGATTTATGTTATTATTATTGGAACAGATGGGCTTTGCCAGAAAATTTATTCAAGCAATAGAAGCCATATATAATAAACAGACAGCAAAGGTAATGATGGAGGGAGAATTTACAGATCTTATTAATATAAGAAGAGGTACAAGACAAGGATGTCCCCTATCTCCTTTGTTATTCGTATTAACTTTGGAAGTGTTGAATAGAAATATTAGAGATGACAAAAATATAAAAGGAATGAAAATTAAAAAGGAAGAATTTAAACTACAAGCTTTTGCTGACGATTTAGCTTTTATTCTGGAAGACCCGTTAGAAACCGCTCCAAAGTTATTGGAAAAGGTAGAGACATATGGTGAGATGGCTGGCTTGAAAATAAATAAAGATAAAACAAAGATTTTGACAAAAAATATGTTGTTGAGACAAAGAGAAGAACTGACAGATCTTTTGAAAATTCAAATTACAAACAAGGTTAAGTATCTGGGGATATATTTGACAGCAAGATGTAGCACATTAAAAGAGAATAATTATATTAAACTTAAACAACAGATAATTACAGATTTGAAGAAATGGGAAAATTTACAATTGTCATTAATAGGGAGAATTTCAACAATTAAGATGAATATTTTACCTAGAATTTTATTTCTCTTTCAAACAATACCAATTAGACTTGGAAAAGACTATTTTGAAGATTTAAATAAAACTATGTTGAAGTTTATATGGCAAGGTAAAAAAGCGAGAATAAAGTTAAAACTTTTGCAAGATGCTAGAAATAGAGGAGGTTTTGGCCTGCCTAATTGGGAATTGTATTATCAAGCTGCAAGTTTGATGTGGGTCAAAGAATGGATAACATTAAGAAAACATAGATTGTTGACATTAGAAGGACATGATTTACTATTGGGCTGGCATGCTTTTTTATGGTACAAGGGAACTAAAACACAGGGGTATTTCAGAAGACATTATATACGGGAGTCTTTGTGGTTAAATTGGGAGAAGATAAAAAAACAATGTTATTTGAAAATTCCAATTTGGTTATCGACTATTGAAGCATTTTCCTATCCTATGATCTATAAAAAGGAACAAACAGTTAGATATGGGGAACTGTTGGATGAAAAGGGTGGACTTAAAACGATCCAAAATTTAGAGGAACAAGGTATAAGGATGAATTGGTTTTCATATGCGCAAATACACTCAAGATATCTTGAAGATTTTAAAACGGAAGGATTCTATGATAAACAGACTGATTTGATAAGATATTGATGGGTACTGATGAGAAAGTGATTAAAAAGTTATATGGTTATTTATTGGGAATTAAGCTAGAGGAAGAACAAGTTAAAGAAACTATGATTGCATGGGGGAAGAATTTTGGATATGGAATTGATTTAGAGCAATGGCAAAAATTGTGGTCTCAAAATTATAAAATGACAATGTCAATAGCATATAAAGAAAACTTGTATAAGATGTTTTACAGGTGGCACCTTCCCCCGACAAGAATAGCAAGAATGTTCAAGAATAAATCTGAAAAATGTTGGAAATGTCATCAGATACCTGGCTCATACTATCATATGTGGTGGACTTGTGAGAATGCTAGAAAATATTGGACTAAAATTCACATGTGGTTGGAAAAAATGACAAAGAAACACATAGACTTGAAGCCAGAGATCTTTTTATTGGGAATTTTACCTGATATATATAATAAAGATTTGAAATATTTGATTGTAAATGTATTAACGGCGGCTAGGATTGTATTTGCTAAAAACTGGAAGAATGAGAAAATACCATTGCAGGAAGAAATTATTAAGAAAATATTCGAATGTGCTGAGATGAGTAGATTGAGAGAACAAGAAGATAAACAATTTTATGCAATTTGGGGTTTTTTTTATCAATGGTTAGATGATAAAATACAATAATAGAGCATTAATATTATATATATGAAGAGTTTTTAGGATTGATTTGTTATGATTATACGACAAATTATAGAATAAACTGTTTGAAGTATTGTTATCTCGCAAAGCATGAATGATTAAAAGTATAGTCAGAAAAAGATTTTTTTATTTTTATTTTTTTTTTAGTAATATTAGAATATGGATTGACAATATGAGTGGTTATGCAATATAATTGTAATTGACACTATAAAATGAATGCACAAAACTGATGAACCAACCGATACACCGGAAGTATATATGAGAGTAGATGTTTTTAATGTTTTGTATGTTTGTTTGT
>BLBF01016071.1:0-12785 GCA_015471245.1 Laticauda colubrina
TTGGAGAAGATGAATTATGATACACCCAGGGGGTGAGGGAAAACCAGGGTCAAGGGTGACAATGAATTATGTGCCTCAGAGTCGGCTACACCCAGGCAGAGCTGTCATGTTTACTCCTAATAAATCTTGTCTAAGTTTTGGAAGTTTGGCTCAAGACTCATGATTTAAATGCCGAATCCTGACAGTGGGTTCTTATGTGGGCTTCATGATTTAGGTTAATTGTACCTCTTTACATTTGTGAGTCTTCTGCCAATGAATGATGCTACATTGTCAGGACCATTTTGTGCAAATCTCTGAGCTGAGTTTTTCAAAGCCCAGATATATTCAACCACTTATTCCACATGAGGCAGCTTTTATGTCACTGTTTTCTTTTAAAACAGTTAAAACTAATTGTGGTTAATGTGGTAAAGAGATTGAGAGATGAAAGCTTGTAGCTAGGGTTCTCAGCAGTTCTTAATACTTCTCAATAGTCTCTTCCTTCAATGACAGGAAACTAGCCTCAGTGCTTGGGCTTCCTTTGTGGGGATTCGTCACCTGGAAATGTATTTGGGTAACTTTAGGATGCCACAATGGAAATATGGTATCCAGAGTCTCTTTCTTCCCCCACCCCTTTTCTGGGCAGGTTCAGTCAGATTTGATGTTCTGAGTAGCACATTAAAAAGGACATCAGCAGAGCATATTCAGAGAAGAACAATGTCTAGAGTCGTTTGAAAAGGAGAAACGCTTGAAAGAAGTGGTAAATTAATATATTTGTCTTAATACATGAATGAATGAATGAATGAATGAATGAATGAATGAATGAATGAATGAATGAATGAATTCTTTAATTGGCCAGGTGTGATCAGACACACAAGGAATTTGTCTTGGTGCAAATGCTCTCAGTGTACACAAAAAGAAAAGATACATTTCTCAAAAATCATAAGGTACAACACTTAATGATGGTCATAGGGTACAATAAGCAATCAAATCATACTAGGAAGCAGTCAATATAAATTGTAAGGATACAAGCGACAAAGTTACAGTCATACAGTCACAAGTGAGAGGGGATGGGTAATGGGAACGATGAGAAGATTAATAGTAATAGTAGTGCAGACTTGTAAATAGTTGGACAGTGTTGAGGAAATTATTCATTTAGCAGAGGGATGGCATTCAGGAAAAAACTGCCCTTGTTTCTAATTGTTCTGGTGTGCAATGCTCTATAGTGTTGTTTTGAGGGTAGGATTTGAAACAATTTATGTCCAGGATGTGAGGGGTCTGTTGAGATCTTCACAGCCCTTTTTTGAAGGCAGGTTGGTAGCCATGGTTTTTTTTCTGCAGTCCTAATTATCCTCTGAAGCCTGTCCCTGTCTTGTTGCATTGCAGAACCAAACCAAAGGTGCAGATGACAGACTCAATAATTAATATCACAACCTGTCCCGGATTAGGATGGAATAAAATTAGAACTAATAGATAAAAATGATAAGAACTTGATGTTGAGTGTTATTTGGTAGCCAAAGAGATTCTACCAGTGAAAATATATGAAAATCATAGAAGCATAAAATATTGGAGGAAGGTGTTGAAAGGGGCAAATTAGTTTTAGCTAGTTTAACATAGAACATAGAATAACAGAGTTGGAAGGGTTTTGGAGATCATCGAGTTCACCCCGGCTCCCGCTCAAGCAGGGGAATCTATACCATTTCAGACAAATGGCTGTCCAGACTCTTCTTTTTTAAAAAAACACACTTTATTGATTTTATAATTAAAATAGACCAACAACCTATATATAAATGTAAGAGAGAAAAAGAAAAGAAGAAGAAAAAAGAATAGAAAGAAAAAGATAGAAAACAATTAAAAACAACTTCATCTTCAACAGTTTGTGAGACCTCCTTTTTATCCTTATTTTATGCCATATACACAATTAATCCTTATATGTATCTGTATATCACTACTACGATTCTATTCTATCTTCTTTTGCCTTTGAGTGTGAAATCTATCTTTGTTCTATCCATTTGTACCAGCAGTTCCAGCTGTCGTAATATTCTGAAGTGTCTTTATCTTTTAAGGTTAATTTGTCCACTTATGCACAACTTGAAATTTTTTGAATAATCATCTCCTCTGATGGAATATGAGGCTGTTTCCAACATTGTGCAAAAGCCAATCTGGCCGCTGTCAAAATATGTATTATTATATATTTCACTTTTTTGGGTAGTTGTTTGTCAAAGATCCCTAATAGAAAAGACTCTGGTTTAAATTGGATCTGTTCTCTTGTCATTTCCTCTAGTCAATTTCTAATTTTCTGCCAATATTTTTGAGCTTCTGTACAAGACCACCACATATGGAAGAAAGTTTCCTCTTTTTTTTTACATTTCCAGCAGTTCGGACTCATACTGGGGTGCATCTTTGCGAATCTCAAAGGAGGAAGGTGCCACCCGTAAAACATTTTATAGGCATTTTCTTTGTATGCTACCAATTTTGTGATTTTATGATTTCTACCCCAGATCTTTTCCCATTCTGTTAAGATGATACTACGCCCTATATTCCTACTCCAGGCTATTCCCTTTAACAATTTCTTGCTCTAATTCTACCTCTAATGAATAATCATAAAATGTTATGTTTTTTTTGTCTGATCCTAATAAAATTTTATCTAATTGCTGGAGTTTATTATTAATTCCAAATTCTTTCTTGTCCTGTTTGTATCTTCTTTGAATTTGAAGATATGCCCACTGATCAATTTTTAATCCCTGATCTTGAAGGTCTTGCCACAATTTCAGATTTCCTTGCATATCCAATAGGTCCTTATATTTAATCATTTTAGTAATATCCAGATTATTTGGGTGGATCATCGCTTCCATTGTTGAGATCCAGATTGATATCTTTAAGTAGTGTTTTTTCCATATTTCCTTCCAATTAGTCAATAATGAATCTTTGATTAGGTGTCTGTGAAAGTATTTCTGGCTAGTTCTCCCAATGTCCCATAAAAAAGCATGCCACCCCCTTTGTAAGTCATGGCCTTCTAAGAGTAACATTCTTTTATTGGTTAAATTCACCCATTCCTTCAATCATACTTAAGAGGCCGCACTATAATACAGCTCCCAATTTGGGAGTGCCAGCCCTCCCCTGCTCTTCATATCCTGCATTGCCTTTAAATTTATTCTAGGTTTTTTCCCTTGCCAGATGAATTTTGCAGTTATTTTGTTAAGTTCTTCAAAAAACTTTTTGTGTACTTTCATTGGAATCATCTGAAATATATAAAGGAATTTTGGAAAAAATAGCATTTTAATAGCAGCAATCCTACCTAATAGTGAAAGTTGCAGCTTGCCCCATGTTTCTAAATCCTTCTTTATCTGTTGCATTAACTTGTCATAATTGTTTTCCTTTAGTGTCTTATAATGTGCTGTCAACCATATTCCTAAATATTTAACTTTCTTTATCACTTGGAGTCTCATAACTTCTTCTAGTTCTAATTTCTGTTTTCCTGTTAAATTTTTAGTCATTAATTTCCTTTTTAACCTATTAATTTTAAGTCCTGCTACTGCTCCAAATTATTCTAATTCATTCTTCAATTTTTGTCCTCTTTCTATTGGTTCTTCAATGAAAAAAAATCGTATCATCTGCAAACGCTTGCAACTTAAGGCCCGGTCCCACTGCACTTACGGATGCAAAGAGGATTTAAAACGTTAAAAAAATCTTGCCATCCGTTGGAAAACACTATGCATCCGTTGTGTACTCACTGCATACGTGTTTCATATGCTCTATCCATCGAGCATCCCTCCACTGCAATTTCATCTGTGCAAGAAGTTTTGAGCTGCACAAAACTTTGTGAACAGATGAACTTTCCACTGCGTACGATGTAGATCCGCGACATATACGGGTAACAAACGTTCTATGTCTGTTATCATCCATTAAACGTCCGCTGTATCCTCTCTGCATCCTCTGTCCATCCCCTCAACTCACATCCGCTGCAGCTGAAAATGGAAAGAGGGAGGAAACATAAGGTACACGGAACGTCTACACAGCGTTAGTAGCATAGAAATAGAAACGATGTAAGCGTATGCATCTCGTATATAAAGGATTCAAAACGGACAAAACGTTTGTATCTGGGATGTATCTCATATATTTAGGATGTCTGGAGTATGTCTAGAGTATGTAGAAGGACACCTAGCGGACAACCGATATTTTCTATCAAAAGGGGGAGAAAATCATCTGGATCTCAGTATGAGTCCAGCAGCCGTGGTATACAGACCTCTTCACCCTTGGTCTTGGTCTTCAACATCATCAATTCTTCTCCACCATGGATCATGACACAGTCCGTATGATAGCTGCGCTCATTCATCACCAGAACCGAAACCTGTTCAGACTGTTTCAACTTTTATACAGAAGGAAAAGAAGGAGACGTCCAAGAGCTGTGTGGGTCCGAGGATGGATCGTGAGAAGAATGGAGTTTGGACTGTATGACCAGTTGATGGTGGAGCTGAGGAATGAAGACCCTTGTGCATTCCATCAGTTCATGAGGATACCACCAGCCATGTTTAACGAACTTGTAGAGCGTCTGAGACACAGGTTGACTCAGCCTAGCACCAACTTCTGTCCCAACCTGGACCCTGGACTGAAGGTGGCACTGACTCTGCGACACCTGGCCTCTGGAACCACATACAGAAATATGCAGTATGGGTGGAGGGTGCCACACAAGAGCATCAGCAAAGTGGTCAGAGAAGTGGTGCAGGCCATCATCAAAGAATACGTGGAGGAGCTCCTCAAGTGCCTCACCACTGAACAAGGCTGGAGAAAATTTGCAGAAGAGTGGTATCAGAGGTGGAAATTTCCCCACACCGTTGGAGCCATAGATGGGAAGCACGTGGCCTGCAAAGCTCCAGCCAACTCAGGGTCCACTTATTACAACTACAAGGGCTTCTTCAGCATCATCCTCTTTGCCATGGTTGATGCTGACTACAAGTTCATGTACATCAATGCTTCAGGCAACGGGTCAGCTTCAGATGGCCAGGTATACAACGTAAGTGACCTCAAGGATGGGTTGGAATGCAACCTCGTCATGGGTTTCCAGATCCAGACCCCCTACCCAACGACACACAAGATGTGCCCTACTTCATCGTTGGTGACGACACGTTCTCCCTCAGAACCTACCTCATGAAGCCGTACACTTCAAGATACCTCTCCCCTGAAGAAAGGATCTTCAACGACAGGCTGTCCAGGGCAAGATGGGTGGTGGAGAACGCCTTTGGCATCCTGACCAACAGGTTCCAGATACTTCTCACCACCATGCAGCATGACCCAGAGACTGTGAGGAGCATCGTGGAAGCTTGCTGCATCCTGCACAATCTCACGCGCACCTGCTACCCAGTGTTGCAGAATAGACTTGTTGACCGTCAACAAGGGAATGGGTACATGGAGCCTGGCGAATGGAGGCAAGGATGTAACCTGATAGACACTGTGGGTTTACAAGGCCCCAATAGAGCTTCAAATGAAGGGAACAAGCAGCGCAACCTAGTGAGACACTGGTGCAACTCCCCAGATGGAGCAGTGGAGTGGCAAGACAGGATGATAGATGATTAATGGATGCTTCCTTGAGATTGTTGCATAACACTGATGAGATTGTGCCATGTATGTTGAGTGGTCCTACAATGAATGGAGCATTAATAAAGAGATTTGTTTATTTTAAAATGTACTGATCAATGAATAAATTTTTATTGATAATAAATGTCCATATGTGTGGCAGCTGGAATGGTGGACCATACAGTCCCACTATGCTTGCACCCACTGGGGTTCCTGGCCCCGAGAGTACAACAGGGGATGGTGTGTTCAGGAAGCTGTCCGAGAGCTGACTCAGTCCCGTGAGGTTGAGAGGCCCTTCATCGAGGACTTGAGATGTAAGGCCCAAGACTGATGACAGATTGTCTGTTGATGGGCTTGGCTGTGGGGTGGGGGAAGGAGGAGTGTAGTGGGGGGTGTCTGGTCTGCAGCTGGGTGAGGAGTCATGTCTCTGGAGTGCAATGAACCTGGGCCTGGACTGGGAAGTTCTACTTCTGCTGTGGGAAGTCCTGGTAGTCGTAGCCTTGGTAGGTGAAGGGCTGTTGAAAGCTGTGGAAGGGCTGTGACCTCGCCTGGGTTGGAGGAGCAGACCTGGACTGGGTAGGAGCAGCTTCAGCTGGGCCTTGAGGGTGGTGCAGAAGTGCTGTGATCTTCTGCTTCATCACCTGGTACTGGGCCTCGGGCAGGTCCCCGAGGGTCTGGCTCACGTAGGTGATGAAGGGCTTCTGGTCCGAGTATGGTATGTCGCTGTGGACCAGCTGAGAGAGAAGTTCTGTGCTGGTCTTCATTGTGTCCCTGATCTCCAACATCACACTGTGGTCCTGGCATTCCAGTCTGCCTCTCTGCCTGCATCCTCTGGAGCTGGGTGGTGGAGGTGGGAGTAGGTTGGCCTCTGGTGGCTGCTGCTTCTTTCTCCATTTGTGACAGCAAGGCGTCATCCTCCACAGGATCCTCCAAGTCTGCTGGCATGGGGAGTGCAGCTGTCGGGGTGGGTCTCTGCCGTGGGGCCCTCTGAAGACACCTGCCTGGACAGGTTCACTGGCTGGAAAAGGACTGGCTGTCTGTGGGTTGTCTGAGGGAGAGGGGTCTCAGAGGGGCTGCTCCGTGGTGGCGGACCTCACCCTCCAGGAAGTTGCACTTGGCCATAACATACATCTCCCGGTCAGTGAGCTTGACAGTGGCCTGCCCGGATTTCTTGAGGTGTAGCTTGCCATACCAGGTGTGCATGTGCTTCCACCATCCCAGGAGTACATCTGCAGTGTAGCCCAGGCTCTCTGCCTTGTCTCTCCAACCTGCCTGCTTCTTCTTGGTGTCACGAGAGAGTCTGTGGCCCTTTCTCCAGAGGTACTCGTTCTCCCTCAGCCATTCCAGCACCTCATCCTCATGCTCCTTGGAAACGGTGTACTGTTTCCTCTCTCCCTTCTCCTTCCCTTGCCTCTTCCTCCCTCTGGCAGGGCCTTCAGCAGCAGGGCCTTCAGGGGCTTGAGCAGCAGGGCCTTCAGGGGCTTCAGCAGCAGGGCTTTGAGGGCCTTGGGGCTGGTCCACCAGAGCAACAGCAACAGCAGTAGCAGCACCAGCAGCAGCACCAGCAGGAGAAGTACCAGCAGCAGCACGTCTTTCCTCTGAATGCTGACTGCGTGCGAGTTGCATACTTTTATATCCACGAGCTGACGCAATTCATACTTCCCGCATGCACAGTGAATGCTTTGCATCCGATATACATCCGCTATGCATCCACTTTGCTTCCTATAGGCGTCCGTGATGCATCTGCGTTATCTGCTATGCATCCACCCTTTCCTCTATGCGTCCGCTTCGCTATTCTCTCCCGGAAGCCCTGCGGATGTGTCATCTGCTTCCATCCGTTGTCATCCGCTAGGCTTCCTACGATCATCCGTTTAACATCCCCGCTACATACTACCCCCGTCTGTTCTTTTCCGTTCTGTTTTTGCAAATTTTCACCACTTTTTGGAGCAGATGACAATGGATGGAGCCACCCCCGAAATTTTGCTCGTCCTCTTTATCCTTTATGCATACGTTTTGCGTCCATCGGCCAGTGGGACAGGGCTTTTGAGGTTTGATAAAAAATTCTGTTCTGAAGGCTGCTTTCCACTAATTAGCTTCGACAAGAAAGAGCCTTGCCAAGTTGTTTCTCAATGATGCCAAAAACCCACAGATAAGAACTAATTTAAAAAATTCTCCAAACACAAACTAAGATGTCCACCAGTTGAACTTCAGAACTTCTTTGCTTTTTGCAAAGAACGCTTTTTCAAACCTGGCTTTTATCCTCTTGAGGGAGGAGCCATAACCTTGCAGCCTTACTCCTGAGTCGACTGTGCTGCTGTAATTGTTCCTTCCTCCAAGTAATCCTTTGTGCATGTGCACTTGGCACAGGCTCCTCGGGAACCTCCTCATCACTGCTGCCAGCCCCCACAATCTCTGAAGGCAGCAGTCCACTCCCTGATGGTCCTGGCCCCTCATCAGAGTCATCCCTCTCCTCATCCCTCTGCATCTGCTGCCGGCTAACCACAACAATAGCTTTTTTAGCTTGTGAAATAAACATGCTTATCAGAGATATATGCCTGTTCTGACCCAGCTCCCCAAACATGACAAACCCTCTGAAGTTAACTCAAAGATTCCTTTAATTTGGAGTGCCGGCACCCCTGGCAAAAAAATTCTCTCTCACCACAGGTTAACAAGTCTGTCCGGCAGGAAGATGAATAGTTTTCTGCCACATCTATTCATCTCCACCCCCTGCCTTTTATCCCCAGAGCTATGACGAGGCTTCGCTAGCAGTGGTGGATCTTCTGTCCCAAGGACTGGCCCATGAATTTCCACTGCTCTCCTCTCCTCTGACTTCTGTTCCTCCTCTTCTATGCATCAGGCATTGGGCCAAGGTGTTCCTCCTATTCCTCATCAGCCACCTCCAGACCTGGGCGCTGTTGTCTCTCCATGGACTGACTGACAGCCCAAGCTCCACCTCTGTCTCTCTCTGCCAGCTCCATTCCCCCTTCCCCCTCAGAGTTCTCAGGTTGCCATGATGCTGACCCTGACTCCCACGCCTCCTCCTTCTCTGATTCTGCTTGTGGAGGGGCTGGTGGCTGACAGGCCACAGCAGTGTCCTCGTGACTTTCAGTACATCAGCCTAAAAAAGCTTGATCATTTGCTTTTGCACAATAGTATCAATTAGGACTATGTGTGTAACAGAATAACAGAGTTGGAAGGGATCTTGGACCTCTTCTAGTCCAGCCCCTTGCCCAAGGAGGAGACCCAATACAATTTCAAACAAGTGCTTACCTTATCTTTTCTTATAAGTTCCTGTATTGGAGCACCCACTACTTCTGTAGGCAAGTTGTTCCACAGATTAACGGTTCTCAAAATTAGGAAACTTCTTATTTCTAGATTGGTTTTCTCCTTGATTAGTTACCATCCATTGCTCCCAAGCTTCAAGTGCTTGGGAGAAGAGGTTGTTCTCCCATCTTCTTTGGGACAGCACCACAAATATTAGAATACTGCTATTATGTCAACCCTGGTCCTCCTTTTCATTAAACAAGACATACCCAGTTCCTGTATGGAAAAGACACATTGCTAAATAGTTTCAGCTACAGTATTTTGGCCTGAATTTTTAAGTGCTATTAGATTGGTGTCCACTCTTAGTGGACAAATGAGAGGATGGAAGCAGAAGTGGGATTCTACCTGGTTGGACCAGTTCTACAGAATCGGTTGTTATAATTCGGAGAACCGGCAAATTGTGCCACTGGCTGGCTCCTCCCCTGCCCTCCCCTCCCACTCACACCTTACCTGGTACACGTGCCTGGTACAAGCTTGCCTGCTAAGTTGCTATTTTTTCTTAATATTCCCGCAACCATTAGCTGTTCGGATTATTTAGATGAGCTAAACCTTCCTTAGGACTGACGCTTCTATTTTTTAGTGCAGACTCAGGTAGCCGATTGCAGAAAGGTGGATCTTTGATTGAATCTGTGATTCTGTGAGTAACTCAATCTGCCTGCCTGCTTTGCCTGATTTTGGGTAAAAGTTGCTCTTTTTAAAATAAAAAATTAAATATTTACATCAATATTTACAATATTTACAAATAAGCCACGTCCAGCCGGTCATGTGATCACCAAGCCACGCCCAGTCAGCAAACCACGCTTACCCAGTCACATGACCACCAACCTACACCAACAAATTAGGCCATGCCCTCAGAACCAGTTGTTAAGAAAATTGAATCCAACCCCTGGATGGAAGGTTGGTGTGGACATCTTGGCCCAATAGTCCTGAATTCTTCAGTTCTTCACTCAGAAGCTTCTGGCTTAATTCTAAATAGGTGTGTGAATTCGGACCTCAATACAGTTTGCATTCTAAGTAAAATTCCACCTTCTAAACCTGTCCCTAAAAGGCAGAAAATAAACTGGGGTGAAAAACAGATGTTACACTTGATTGCCCTTGAGGAAGAAGCCAGCAATTTATCCATATCATCAGCTGGAGTTCATCTTATAATAAATGAAATCAATTATCTTCTTTAAGAATTAGGGAAGTAACAATGGGCTAATCAAAGAACCATCAAATAACAGGTCAACCCCAACAGCACAGACAGGGCAAGAGAACTTATATTAATTGCAAATTAATGAGTACACTTCTCTTTGGTCAGAAACCAAGCAGAGTCTGGGATAATAAGAGCATGGATGGGAGACCGCCAGGAGATCCCAGGGCTGTGAGAATCTATCCCAGGGGTCTTCAAACTTGACAACTCTAGGACTTGTGGACTTCAACTCCCAGAATTCCTACTCCAATCATGTTAGCTCAGGAATTTTTAGAATTGAAGTCCACAAGTCTTGAACTTGTCAAGTTTGAAGACCCTTGATCTAGCCTATCAAATGGCCAATTCTGGAGCATCCTCTTATAATTCCTAACTATCTTGCTTTCCCTGATCTATTTCACTTTCACATTTGAGCAATAATAATAATGACCATTTTTAGTACATTTATGCTGTACTGTCAGATGGATTAGAACCAAGATCTTTGGATAGTTTTATTGATTGAGACTTAATTAGAGATGTATAAATATGAACCTTATCCGAAGTTCTTGGTCCTACAAAATCCTTCTTTGGGAGTCCTGGGGAAGAGCTGCCTGCTTTAGCCCAGCACCAAAGGGGAATTAGGAGGAAAGTTGCAATGAGAGCTAAGAGTCCACTAACAGATGGTTGGGTCCATCAAGTCACTAGCAGGGAGCATAACTCAAGGAGTTCTTTCATTTTTTGAGTCAAACACACAACTAAAAACAAAAGATAGTCAGTGCCACCTGGTTTAGCTCGGTGAGAAAGAAGAAATGACATCATCCGTTTCAACAGTTTTTAATTAAGTAGAGTAGAGTGGAGTGGAATGGCCATGGCATGGAATAGAATAGAGTAGAGTAGAGTAGAGTAGAGTAGAGTAGGGTAGGGTAGGGTAGGGTAGGGTAGGGTAGGGTAGTGTAGGGTAGGGTAGGATAGGGTAGGATAGGATAGCATAGGACAGAACAGAATATAATAGAATAATTGGAAGGGACCTTGGAGGTCTTCTAGTCCAACCCCCTACCTTGGCAGGAAACCTTACACCACTTAAGACAAATGGTTATCCAATCTCTTCTTTAAAACTTCCAGGGTTGGAGCATTTACAACTTAGTTCTAAGTTGATTCATTCCTTCCACCTATTGTTTCTTGTCCTGCCCTCAGGTGCTTTGGAGAATAGCTTGACTCCCTCTTCATTGGGGCAGCCCCTGAGATATTGGAGCACTACTATCATGTCACCCAAGTCCTCCTTTTCATTAGACTAGACATACCCAGTCCCTGCAATCGTTCTAAGGCTAGGTCACACTGGCCGACGGATGCAAAACGTATGTAAAAAGAACACAGCGGATGAGCAAATTTTCCATCCGTTGTTATCTGCTCTCAAAAGTGCCTGAAATTTGCATAAAGAGAGCGGACAACAGCAGAAAGGAACGGACCTGGGGAGGATGTAGCGGGGATGTAAAGCGTATGTTCGTAGGAAGCCTAGCAGATGAAAGTGGATGGAAGCAGATGACAAATCTGCAGGGCTTCCGGGGCAGAACAGCGAAGCAGACGCGTAGCGGAAGGAGCGGATGCGTAGCGGATGCATAGAGGATGACGCGGATGCATCACGGACACCTATAGGATGCATAGCGGATGCCTAGCAGATGCAAAGCGTTCATTGCGCATGCGGGGAGGATGAATTACGTCAGCTCTGCGTATATAAAAGGATGCAGCTCGCAAGCAGGTCACCATTCAGAGGAAAGACCTGCTGCCAGAGACATCTTGAGAGAACACCATGGGGAAGAAGAGGAAGCCTGTGCCTCCTCCTGCCAGCCCTGGCAAGAAGGACAGAACCACCATCCCAACCCCTGGCGCTGACTCTGAAGCTTCTTGTGCTTCTGCTGCTGCTGCTACTCCTGGTGTTGCTGCTGCTGGTGCTTCTCCTGCTGTTGCTGTTGCTGGTGTTGCTGGTGCTGCTGGTGCTTCTCCTGCTGCTGCTGCTGCTGCTTCTCCTGCTGGTGCTGCTGGTGCTTCTCCTGCTGCAGCTGGTGCTTCTCCTGCTGCAGCTAGTGCTTCTCCTGCTGCTGGTGGTGCTTCTCCTGCTGCTGCTGCTGTGGTGGACCAGCCCCAAAGGCCCTCAAAGCCCTGCTGCTGAAGGCCCTGAAGCCCCTGCCAGAGGGAGGAAGAGGCAAGGCAAGGAGAAGGGGGAGAGGAAACAGTACTCCATTTCCGAAGACCATGAGGATGAGGTTCTGGAATGGCTGAGGGAGAACGAGTACCTATGGAGGAAGGGCCACAGGCTCTATCGTGACACCAAGCGGAAGCAGGCAGCATGGAGAGAGAATGCGGAAAGCCTGGGCTACACTTCAGATGTCCTCCTGGGGTGGTGGAAGCATATGCACACCTGGTATGGCAAGCTGCACCTGAAGAAATCTGGGCAGGCCGCTCACAAGCTCACTGTCATGGCCAGGTACAGCTTCCTGGAGGATGAGATCCGCCACCGAGGATCAGTCCCTCTGTCAGCCCTCTCCCTCAGAGAGCCCACAGAGAGACACTCCTCTTCCAGCCAGGAGACAGCTACAGTGTCCAGGCAGGTGTCTTTGGAGGGCCCCACGACAGAGACCCCTCCGACAACTGCACTCCCCATGCCAGAGGATGTGGAGGATCCCCTGTCTCAGATGGAGCAAGAAGAAGCAGCCACCAGAGACCAAGCCACCCCCACCCCCAGCTC
>BLBF01016074.1:0-11071 GCA_015471245.1 Laticauda colubrina
AGAAGAATTGTAGAAATGGGAGACAGGGGAATGTCAACTCTCAACATGTCTCAACAGGCTGAATCTAGATAATAATCCAAACTGTTCTCCATACATGAGCTGGGCGAACCATTTTGCTTGAAATAATTAAAGGAAAGCAAGAAAATATTTTCTCCATCCTTGTTCAGAAGAATTGCAAGATGGCCACTGGGCTCTTTGGCACAATCAAGGCAGTGTATCTCTCCCGTGCCCTTTAGCCTACCTAATCCTGAAATTCCACACCTAGGTCTTTGAAACATGACATTTGTGTATTGGGAATCTTGTACATAAGCCATTAATAATTTTTTGAAGCAGTAGGACTCAAAAATTCAGCATTAGCAACTTGAGGAGAGTAGAGAGACACCTCTCAGCCAAATTACAATTAAAATATTCTAAATTATCCAATAGGTTTACTAAATTATTATGCAGGAACTAAGCAAGAGAGGAATTACAATACAGTGTCATAAGATTTCTAGAAAATAATTCCTGATGAATGGGATGACCGAGCATCACATAATGTGGCTTGTGGGAGACTAAACATAAAACCCGGTCTGATGTTGTGATAATTCACATATCTCTATGTTCTAAATGTGGACACTTCAGAAATTTTTGGGGGATCATTGAGAGAAGAAGATGGATCTTGGTCTAATCCAGAAGACATATTCTTAGCTTCTTAAAATGGAAGACTGAATGAAATCCTATTCACAAAAAGAAATCATCCTGAAACCATTCCATTTGTTCAGAAATTTGGCAAAAATGAAAACTTCTGGCTGCAAGGGTTTGGCGGCAGCAGGAATCCGCGATCGTGCGCGGTTCCTTCTGTGCTCGCTGCCAAGGTTCCCCCAATCCAGCTGGATTTGGAGGCTATGGTTACCTCATAGAGGTAACCGAACACAGGGTAGATCCGGGCACGGGTCTGGAGGAATCGCAATCCTGCTCCTCAGCCAGTTTAACTCCCTTTTCCCAAGGTGGTGGAGTGGTTGTCAGTAATGGCAACCACAAATTAGTTTTCAGCCAGATAAGATTGTGCAGGAGGAAGTTTGAAGAAATGAAAGTTTTTGGCTGAACCGGGACAATAAGTTACATCTTTATTCTGGAGGTTCAACTTTTTAAAGGATACATTGTTTTCTAATAAGATCATTAAAAGCAGCGGAGAGAAGTTCATGGGAAAGTTTTTTTTTTCTTCTCACTCTCCTTCCCTATGGAAATAGCAGATGGAAATCAGAAAAACGTGCTTTGGCACTGAAGGTAATTAAATCTGAAAATTAAAGCCAAGGGGATATTAAGATTTCTGAACCTTGGAACTAAAAATCAAAAATTTTCTTTTTTTTTTTTGCTATAAGTGGAGAGAGGCAAAGAATATATATTAAGATTTTGTTGGAGGAGATGGCTTGGAACTTTTAAGATGAGAGATAACGGCAATAAGACTTTTAAAAAATTATTTTGGAACTGTGTAATTAAATTTCACCCCAGGAAAAGATAGTACAAAAAGAAGAAAGTGCTAAATGAAACAGTTTGTTCTGATTTGGATTGCTTCGTGACTTTGGCACACTTGGAAACTATTTTTTGAAAGACTAAAATCATTTGTGTTGTGGTATTTTGAAAAAAAATCTTACAATGGCATTATCTGTTGAAGAATTGAAAATAGAATATTTAATAGTTAAAAGAAGAGGAACAAGAAGAAAAGGGATCTTCTGGATCTGTTTTCCACTTCTTAGAAATGGCGATTTCTACCTACTAGGAATTACAACAACAAGAAAGCTGGGATGAAGAAGAAGAAGCCATCTTTAATTGACAAATAATTTTAGTTGAGGAAGAAAAGGGAAAGGGAAAGAAAATGGAGAATTCAAGATTTAAAAAAACAACCAAGAAAGAGAAAAATAAGCTGAAAAATCGATACAATGTCAGGCAGCAACAGAAAAGAGGAATACAACAGAGAGGGAAGACCAAGAGGGCGGGGATTGAGAGATGGGGGGGGCAAAAAGACTAGACTGGATAAGAGAGGAAGGGAAAAAGGGAAGAGAAGTTATAAAGACTTAAAACAAGATGTTAAAAAACAGGTTTTTCTTTATAGACAAAGGGTAAAATGTAATTAAAGAAGAGATTCTGCAAAAGTGCACAGGATTGCATTGTGAGAAAATTGGAATATTATTTGCGTTAACAGTATATTAAAGGAAATATGTAAAATGTCTAATAGAATTTTATTAGCTATGGAACATTGTTTTTACTATACTATGAGCTTACTATTTTTTTCTCTTTTTTATTATTTTAAAATGTACTATGTAGAATGCACCAAGCAGAATCAGTATGAAAATTATATATTATTTTAAGTGTTAAATCTAGGGAAAAGATAAAGTTGTCATACTTCAACCAGTGATTACAGAGAAATTTTGCAGTAAAGAGAAAATAAAAAATAGATCATTGAAAAAGAACAGACAAAAGATACAAGTAAAATGATTTAAATTGAGATGAAATAAACAAAATAGAATTCAGAGAGTGAAAAGAGGGGAGAAAACATATAGAAAATGTAGAATGATAAATGAGATATGAAATAGTATATAAGGTGACCATGAATTTGATTTATGTCTGTGTAAAAAGATGCTAACCCAGGATTAAACCGCTTTCCCAAAAAAAGTTTCATGTTTTCATATTTTTTGTCTTGTTTGTTAAGTTAGCTTATTGAGAATTAATAAAATTTTGGAAGAACGTTAGAAGAGAATAATGAAATTGTAAACAAGACAGATGAAAGTATAAGTACAATGAATAGAGATATAGAAATTTAGGTAAAAAGAGAAGTTGGAAAAAGAATAAATAAGATATGCATATGTGATAATCTGGAACTATGTTGTATTCAAATAAGATGTTTTATTTGTTTTGTTAAAATTTAATAAGCAGTTTTTAGAAAAGAGATTTTATGTTATTCGGTTTTATGTTTTGTTTGTTTCTGTATTGTCTTTAAAAACTAATAAAATTTGTTTTTTTTTTTTTTAAAGAAATTTGGCAAAAATATGTGTGCTGGCTATATGTTTCTTCTTGTCCTTATCGCTGCTAGCATTCAAGAGGTCCTCAACCGTCCTAATTCACTTCTTGGACCTGTATAAATGTGCAGCATTTAAGGTCCATGCCCCAGATCATATCTGTGATTAATGTTTCTGACAAGATCCCTTTGTTATCCTCCTGAGGTAGACTCTTCAGGTCATCTTTCTCTGGTCATCTTGTCAAGACTTCTACTGAAAATTGATATTTGGAGAAAGAAAAAGGAAATTTGGTACGCTATCTCCTAATTATAGTATAGAAGAATAACAGGAGTGGATGTAATGAGATTTTGTTCTTCTGAAGATGAGCTGACCTGAAAAAGAATAAAAAGATTAACAATGGGTAGTAGTGTGATCTGCTTTTTTTCAGCACAAAAGAAAAGTAAAATTATGATAATGATGATGGTTCATATGAAGCAGCAAGTGATTTCTCTTTTGCAGATAGAAACGTGGGCACAGGAAGTTCATTCTGCTCAGTTGTTCCACCTCTTCCTACTTATCTGTAATGTTTTACAGATAACAGATAATCAGAGTTGGAAGGGACCTTTTTGCTCATCTAGTCAAACTCCCCCTCAATCAGGAGACCTGACACCATTTCTGACACATGGTTGTCCAATCTCTTCTTGAAAGTCTCAAGTGATGAAGCTCCCACAACTTCCAAAGGCAACTTTTGTTCCATTGGTTGATTGTTCTCACTGTCAGAAAGTTTCTCCTTATTTTCAGGTTGAATCTCTCCTTGTTCTGTTTCCATCCATTGTTCCTTTTCTGGCTTACAGGTGCCTTAGAAAATAGCTTGACCCCTTCCTCTCTGTGGCTACCCCTCAAATATTGGAAGACTGTTCTCATGTCTCCCCTGGTCCTTCTGTTCATTAGACTAACCAGGCCCATTTCCTGTAACCATTCTTTATGTGGGAACTTCTTCACTGGAAGCTTTCAAGAAGAGACTGGACTGACATTGGTCTGAAGTGAGGTAACGTCTCCTGCTTGGGCGGAGGGTTGGATTAGATGACCTATAAGATCCCTTCCTACTCTGTTGATCTGTGTCTATAACAAAGAGATGTCTTGTGTAAACCATCTGTATACTCAGACAAACTTTATTCTAAATAGCGTTCCAGCAATGAGTAATGTGGGAGAGGGAAGTATTCTCCCTTCCACTGAGCGTTGCTTCTTGAAGGAAGTGGGGGAAAACAGGGAATGTCCCACTAGCTTTTCTTCCTCCCCCATATGGGCTTTAGCTCCCACTTTTTCCCTGCGATGGGATGTTGTAAAGAATCCTGGCCTCTAGGCAGCTTCCAGAGAAGATGGGCTCTTCCAGCAGCTCCCTAGCTAAATCTGAATAGCAAAGCCTTAGAGATGATCTCCTGCCATTTTCTATCAAATATTCTTTCCCATTTACATGACAGTGTCCTGAAACCTTCCCATTTGGAGGCCAGCAGATCAGTGGTGGGATTCAAATTTTTTACTACTGGTTCTGTGGGCGGGGCTTGTTGGTTGTGGCAGGAGAAAGATACTGTAAAATCTCCAGTCAGAGGTGGTATTTGCCAGTTCTCTGAACTACTCAAAATTTCCGCTACTGGTTCTCCAGGACTGGTCAGTTCCTGCTGAATACCACCTCTGCAGCACATCCTGTGGCTTATTTGGATAAGAGATTTGATCCTCATCCAAATGTGGTCTCAAGCTGTTATCTACCTTCTTTCCTGAATGAAGTTTTAAAGAGGGTGCTGAGACTTCCAGGTGCTGTTTCGTAGTGGGGATCAGTCCATTTGGGACATGTCCAAAAAAAGTGTCTAGTTTTGAAATAAAAAATCACCAACCAAAACTCCCAACAATGGTAGTTTTATTCACTACTTTATTTACTAGTTTTATTTACTATTTAGTACTTTGCAAAGAGGGCGCTCCACACCCACCCAGTTACAGTGGAAATCATCAATATGTGTTTTTTTTTTATATTCCCTACTAGCTCGATACCTGTGCTTCACTATGAAACTATGTGCTCAGGCTTAGTTTTTCGGGAGGAAAATAAAGGGAAAAAAATTCTGCCTCTGTCTACCAGCATCCATCAGTATTCATCTGGCTAGCATCCTGTCAGTGTGTGAGAAAGTTGAGGTCTGTTTGGAAACTGAAACAGTACTTGCTGTGTGAGCAAGAAGGAGACAGCAAGGAGCCTGGGTGTGGCTTAGCTCAACTATTCTATTCTAAAGTTGCTTGGTACTGAAACTAAAACTAAAACTCCTCTCCTTTAATTGTGTTCTGCATTTGGAACAGATTTCTTTTCAAGTGGGGAGGGGGATTAGAACTCCTGAGCATAAGAGCGTGTTAATAATAATATATGAAATGCTAATGCTCTGAGGGTCATTTTGAAAAATCCTTTTTGGGTGAGCACCTAAAAGCCATGAGGAACATACATGCCAAACCTCATGTTTGTAGGCTTTACGGTTCTGGAGATTTTGTGATGATGTATGAGTGGTATTTCTTTTTATATATATATAGATTGCCACTACAAACTTACCTCCCATCTTTTCCTCAATGGCATAGTATTCAGGCCATTACAACCTTTCCAAAAGATCTAAAGCCCATGTCACACTGGCCAACGGAGGCAAAAAGGACACAGCAGACGAGCAAAATGTTCCATCCGTTGTTATCTGCTCTCAAAAGGGGCAAAAATTTGCATAACCGGAGCGGATAACATGGACGCGGGGAGGACGCAGGGCGGATGCAAAGCGGATGCAGAACGGAAGCCCAGCGGATGGAAGCGGATGAGAGCGGATGGCGCATCCGCTAGGCTTCCGGGGGGCCTCAGCAAAGCGGACATGGAACGGATACAGCAGATGCCGAGCGGATGCACAGCGGATGAAGCGGATGCACAGCGGAAGCCTAATGGATGCACAGCAGAAGCGGAACAGATGCCGAGCATTAATTGCGCATGCGGAGGGGATGCATTGCATAAACCCCCGGATATAAAGGGAAGCAGCTCGCACGTGGCCAGGATTCCGAGGAAAGACCTGCTGCTGGACACTTTGAGTTCCTTGCCTGCCCTGCCTGCATGCCTGCCTGCATGCCTTGCTGCCAGCCTGCCTTCCAGCCAACCTTGGTGCCTGCCTGCCTGCCTGCCAGCCTTCCTGCCAGCCTTCCTGCCAGCCTTCCTGCCAGCCTTGGTGCCTGCCAGCCTCCATGCCAGCCAGCAACGCCACAACCATGGGGAGGAAGCGAAAGCCTCAGCAGCCTGCCGCCATCCCTGGCAAACCTCCCGCCCCCTGCCCCTGACTCTGCTTCTGCTGGGGCTTCTGCTGAAGCTGCTCCTGGCGGTGGTGCTTCTGCTGGTGCTTACTCCTTTGAAGCTGCTCCTGGTCCTGCTCGTCCTGCTTGTATTCCTGGACTTCCTCGTCCTGCTCGTGCTCCTGGTCTTGCTCGTCCTGCTCGTGTTCCTGGTCCTGATCGTGCTCCTGGGCTTGCTGGCCCTGCTGGTGCTTACTCTACTGCTGCTGATCCTGGTCCTGCTGGTCCTGCTGCAGCTGCTGCCACTGTTGCTGCTGCTGATGATGATAATCCTGCTGCTGCTGCTGCTGCTGCTGCTGCTGCTGATGATGATGATGATGATGATGATTATGATCCTGCTGGTGAGGATGATGATGATGATGATGATGATGATCCTGCTGGTGCTGGTGCTGGTGCTGGTGCTGGTGCTGCTGCTGCTGCTGCTGCTGCTGCTGCTGGTGTGGAGGAGCAGCTCCTACTACCTGGGAGCCCCTCTGATGAGGGCCCATCTGGTCCTGCCAAAGGGAGGAAGAGGTGTATGCAACAACGGGAGAGGAGGCAGTATTACATCGAGGAAGCGCACGAGGATGAGGTGGTGGAGTGGCTGAGAGAGAACGACTATCTGTGGCGGAAGGGACACCGGCTGTACAGGGACACCAAAAGGAAGCAGGCTGCTTGGAGAGAGAGGGTGGAGAGTATGGGTTACACTTCGGGGGTGCTCCTCAGCTGGTGGAAGCACATGCACACCTGGTACGGGAAGCTGCACCTGAAGAAATCTGGCCAAGCCACTGTGAAGCTGACGGACAGAGAGACCTACGTCATGGCCAGGTGCAGCTTCCTGGAGGGTGAGGTCCACCACCGTGGTGCACCACCAGCCCCTCTCACGACCCTCTCTCTCCGGCAGCCTGCTGAGAGCCAGTCCTCTTCCGGCCGAGAGTCAGTCCCTGTCTCCAGGAAGGTTTCTGTGGAGCGTTCCACGGTGGAGAACCCACGGACAGGTGTGGTAAGCATGGTGGAGTGCGTGGAGGACTCCCTGGTGCAGTGGGAGAAAGGAGACATCAAGTCCACCACAGTCCTAGCTGAATCCACCCCCCCCAGCTCTGCCTCCGCAGAAAGGCAGAGATACGGACAGCAGGAGGGGCAGAGCCACACTGTCCTGCTGGAGATCAGGGACACCATCCGCACCAGCATAGATCTCCTCTCTCAGCTGGTCCACACCGACTCCTCCTCCTCCAACCACAAGCCCTTCCTCACCTATGTCAACCAGACCCTCAAGGAAATGGCGGATCCACAGTACCAGCTGGTGAAGGACCAGATCACGGAGCTGCTTCACAACCCTCCAGACCCAGAGGAACCTGCTCCCACCCAGTCCAGGTCTGCTCCTCCACCCCAGGTGATGTCCCTCCCATTCCAAGGCTTCCCACATCCCCTCACCTACCAGGGCTATGACTACCAGGAGGTTCAGCAGCACAGGCAGCAGCCCTTCCCAGTCCAGGCACAGAGTCATCGGGTGACACCGTTGCCACCGGTTCCACTGATGCCACCGATTCCACCCACGACAATGATGCCACCGACGACAGCGATGCCACCCATGCCAATGATGCCACCCACGACAGTCCTCACCCAGCTGCAGAGCAGACAACCCCACTACACTGCTCCTTCCTCCACCCCAAAGCCAAGCCCGGCCTCAGTACATCTGTCCTCAGTACTGGGGCTGACACCCCATGGCATGGAAGAAGGACCTCTCAGCATCACGGGGCTGAGCCAGCTGTCCGACACCTTCCTCAACACACCATCCCCTGTTGTCCTCTCGGGGCCAGGCACTCCAGACCACCCACCACCACAGCACCTGGACCCTTCACCCCTGAGACTGGGCACACCTCCGAGTGATCGATAAGAGTGCCAGAGACTGGGTAGCTGGCTACCTGTGGACTTTATTTGGACACTTGACTTGGATCATTTTTCTGCTACAGCTTATTGTTCAATAAAGTTTATCTTTGATTCACACACTTGCTTCATTTCTTTTTTTCAATAAAGTCTTGGTGGAAACTTTTAGAAATGGTTTAAGCCTTTGCATGCTTGTGGGATGGGTTAAGATAGCAGTGGGGTGGGCAGGGATACCTGTGGAATGAGCAGGGACACCTTTGGGATGGCTAATAGCTGTGGGATAGATGAACCTCCAGTGCAAGTATCGTGGGACTGTATGGTCTACCCTCCCAGGTGCCACACCTAGGGCCCTTTTTTATCAGTAACAATGTAAGCATTGATCCACACATGGCAACACAAACACAACTCTTTATTAAACGCCCTGTTCATTGTAGGCCCACCCAACATACATGGCCCAATCTCATCCATGTGATGAGACAGGCTGAAGGAAGCATCCATTAAGCAACTAACATCCTGTCTTGCCACTCCACTGCTCCAGCTGGGGAGTTGCACCAGTGTTTCAGAAGGTTGCGCTGCTTCTTACCTTCCCGTGAGGCTCTGTTGGGGCCTTGCACATCCTCAGTGTCGATCATGTTTCGCCCTTGCCTCCATTCCCCAGGCTCCATGTCCTCATTGCCTTGTTGACGGTCCATGAGCCTGTTCTGCAAGACTGGGTAGCGGGTGCGCATGAGCTTGTGCAGGATGCAGCAAACTTCCATGATCCTCCTCACGGTCTCTGGGTAATACTGCATGGTGGTGAGAAGTACCTGGAACCTGTTGGCCAGGATGCCAAAGGCATTCTCCACCACCCGCCTTGCCCTGGACAGCCTGTAGTTGAAGATCCTCTCTTCATGGGTGAGGTAGGGCTTCATGAGGTAGGTTCTGAGGGAGAAGGCGTCATCCCCCACGATGAAGTAGGGCACATCTTGCATGTTGTTGGGCAGGGGTCTGGATCTGGGAAGCCCACGATGAGGTTGCCTTCCAGCCCCTCCTTGAGGTGACTGGCGTTGTATACCTGGGCATCTGAAGATGAGCCGTAGCCTGAAGCATCGATGTACATGAACTTGTAGTCAGCATCGACCATGGCGAAGAGGACATTGCTGAAGAAGCCCTTGGAGTAGAAATAAGTGGACCCCGACTTGGCTGGAGATTTGCAGGCCAGGTGCTTGCCATCTATGGCTCCAATGGTGTGGGGGAAGTTCCACCTCCGATACCACTGCTCTGCAACTTTCTTCCATCCTTCTTCAGTGGAGGTGCACTGGAGGAGCTCCTCCTTGTATTCTTCGATGATGGCCTGCACCACTTCTCTGACCACAATGCTGATGGTGTTGGGTGACACCCTCCAGCCGTACTGCATGCTTTTGTAGGTGGTCCCTGAGGCCAGGTGGCGCAGATTGAGTGCCACCTTGAGCCCAGGTTCCAGGCTGGGCCAGAAGTTGGTGTTTGCCTTGGTCAACCTGGGTGTCAGGCGCTGCACAACTTTGTCAAATAAAGTCAAACAAACGTAATCCAGAGTTTATCCAAAGTTTATCCTCCAGATGGCTGGAGGCATCCCCATGAAGTTCTGGAACGCCCGAGTGTCTTCGTTCCTGAGCTCCACCATCAGCTTGTTTTAAAGCCCATACTCTGCTCTTCTCCCGATCCATCTTCGTACCCAGACACTTCTTGGCCACCTCTTTTTCTTCCCGTAGTAGAGTTCACAGTGCCTGTAGATGGCTTTGTACTGTTGCAGAAGGATGGCGGCTGCCAAAAGGACTGTGTTACGATCCACGGTGGACATGACTGGATGCTGTGGAAGAGGAAGAGTCAGATGAAGGCTGCAGAGGTCTGCACCGCTGGGCTGCTGGGCTGAAAGTGAGATGCAGACGAGTTGCTCCCCCTTTTTATAGGCAGTATAGGTGTCCCTTTGCATCCTCTAGGCATCCTCTAGGCATCCTCTAGACATCCTTAATAGACGAGATAGGTCCCCTCTGCGAACGTTTTTTCCATTTTAAACGCTGTGTTTCCATGCTGCATCTGTTCTGCATCCATTCTGCATCTGTTCTGCATCTGTTCCGCTTCCTCCCTGTGTCCGAGCGGATGCAAGTTGCGCGGATACGGAACGGATGCCTAGTGAATATAGCGGATGCGTAATGGATGCGTAACGGATGCATAGCGGATGCAGAACGGACGAACTAGAGACATTTTCCCTGTTAAGCCTGGGTTCCCCAACCAGGGTTAGGTAGACAAGCTAAAGAGAATGTGCAGCGTTAGTCAGATAGGCACACAGATAAATGAGTGAGCTAAGCTTGTATGTTTATTAACATACAGTAAAAATAACAGATACGCTTGTGCTATCAAGCATATATTTTATTCCAGTATAAGATTATGGCATAGTCAAATAACAGTCCAATAGTCATTTACCATGTAGTCAGTCCATTCAGGGATATTCAGTAAGCAAAGTCCATGGAGAATATCCTATGTCAGTTCACTTACAAAATCAGTCCTTTGTTGTTTCTCCCGGTCGAGCAATGCAGTCTTGATTCCAAGCACTAATCAGGGATCATCAAAGCCAGAGAGAGTGAGCAATCCGTAGTCTTGCTACTTTTATATTGTTTTCTTAACCACTCCTTTAATTGCTATTTCACAGTTAAAGCTGTAATACACTCTAATATAAACTAACTATGATTCATAGTTATTATTTCACCTAAACCAGTTAGGGTGAACAATGTTATCCCTAACATTCTCCCCTTTTAGGTTACATAATAACTATGAATCATTTACATTTTTAAATTATATTTTCCACAATTCTCTTTAAACTTAGTTGCTCCTTGAGCTTTTGTAAATTGGTCTGCAAT
>BLBF01016076.1:0-17109 GCA_015471245.1 Laticauda colubrina
TGGTGGTGATTATGCTGATGATGATGCTGATGATGCTGATTATGATCCTGCTGGTGATGATGATGATGATGCTGTTGGTGTGGAGGAGCAGCCCCTACAACCTGGAAGCCCCTCTGATGAGGGCCCATCTGGTCCTGCCAAAGGGAGGAAGAGGCGTATGCAACAACGGGAGAGGAGGCAGTACTACATTGAGGAAGCGCACGAGGATGAGGTGCTGGAGTGGCTGAGAGAGAACAACTATCTGTGGCAGAAGGGACACCGGCTGTACAGGGACACCAAGCAGAAGCAGGCTGCTTGGAGAGAGAGGGCGGAGAGTCTGGGCTACACTTCGGAGGTGCTTCTCGGCTGGTGGAAGCACATGCACACCTGGTACAGGAAGCTGCACCGCAAACAATCTGGCCAGGCCAGGGTGAAGCTGACGGACAGAGAGAACTAAGTCATGGCCAAGTGCAGCTTCCTGGAGGGTGAGGTCCGCCACCAAGGAGCACCAGGAGCCCAAATCTCGACCCTCTCTCTCCGGCAGCCTGCTGGGAGCCAGTCCTCTGGCGGCCGAGAGTCAATCCCTGTCTCCATGCAGGTATCTGTGGAGCGTGTCATGGCGGAGAACCCCCGGGCAGGTGTTGAAAGCATGGTGGAGAGGGATGAGGACTCCCTGGTGCGGTGGGAGAAAGGAGACATCGAGTCCACCACAGTCATAGCCGCATCCACCCCCCCCCAGCTCCGCCTCCACAGAAAGGCAGAGAGCCAGACAGCAGGAGGGGCAGAGCCACACTGTCCTCCTGGAGATCAGGGACACCATCCGCACTAGTATAGATCTCCTCTCTCAGCTGGTCAGCACCGACTCCTCATCCTCCAACCGCAAGCCCTTCCTCACCTATGTCAACCAGACCCTCAAGAACATGGAGGAACCCCAGTACCAGGTGGTGAAGGAGAGGATCACCGCACTGCTTAACAACCCTCCAGACCCAGAGGCACCTGCTCCCACCCAGTCCAGGTCTGCTCCTCCACCCCAGGTGATGTCCCTCCCATACCAAGGCTTCCCACACCCCCTCACCTACCAGGGCTACAGCTACCTGGAGGTCCAGCAGCATAGACAGTAGCCCTTACACATGCAGGCACAGAGTCATCGGGCGACACCGCTGCCACCGGTTCCAATGATGCCACCGATGCCAACCTCAACAGTCCTCACCCCATTGCAGAGCAGGCAGCCCCACTACACTGCTCCTTCCTCCATCCCACAGCCAAGCCCGGCCTCAGTACATCTGTCCTCAGTACTGGGGCTGACACCCCATGGCATGGAGGAAGGACCTCTCAGCATCATGGGGCTGAGCCAGCTGTCCGACACCTTCCTCAACACACCGTCCCCTGTTGTCCTCTCGGGGCTAGGCACTCCAATAACACCTCAGACCAGCACTGCAGCAGCACCCACCTCCACAGCACCTGCTCCCTAACATCTTAGCCTGGGCACACACCTCCGAGTGACCAAGAGGAGTGCCAGAGACTGGCTGCCTGGATATTTGTGGACTTTATTTGGACACTTGACTTGGGTCATGTTTATTTTACAGCTTGTTATTAATAAAGTTTATCTTTGTTTCACACACTTGCTTCATTAATTTTTTTCTATAAAGTCTGGGTGGAAACTTTTAGAAATGGTTTAGCCTTTGCATGCTTGTGATAGTAGTGGGATGGGCAGGGATACCTGTGGGATGGGTTAAGATAGCTGTGGGATGGGAAGGGATACCTGTGGGATGGGCAGGGATACCTATGGAATGGGTAATAGCTGTGGGATAGATAAACCTCCAGTGCAAGCATAGTGGGACTGTGTGGTCCACCCTCCCAGGTGCCACCCCTATGGCCCTTCATTATCAATTACAATGTAAGCATTGATCCACACATATCAACATAAACACAACTCTTTATTTAACACCCTGTTCATTGTAGGCCAACCAAACATACATGGCCCAATCTCATCCGTGTGATGAGACAGGCTGAAGGAAGCATCCATTAAGCATCTACCATCCTGTCTTGCCATTCCACCGCTCCAGCTGGGGAGTTGCACCAGTGTTTCAGGAGGTTGCACTGCTTCTTCGCCTCACGTGAGGCTCTGTTGGGCCCTTGCACTTCCTCAGTGTCAATCAGGTTTCGCCCTTGCCTCCATTCCCCAGGCTCCATGTCCCCCATTGCCTTGCTGGAAGTCCACGAGCCTGTTCTGCAAGACTGGGTAGCGGGTGTGCATGAGATTGTGCAGGATGCAGCAAGCTTCCACGATCCTCCTCATGGTCTCTGGGCGATGCTGCATGTTGGTGAGAAGTACCTGGAACCTGTTGGCCAGGATGCCAAAGGCATTCTTCACCACCCGCCTTGCCCTGGACAGTCTGTAACTGAAGATTCTCTCTTCACGGGTGAGGCATCTGGAGGTGTAGGGCTTCATGAGGTAGGTTGTGAGGGAGAAGGTGTCATCCCCCACAATAAAGTAGGGCACATCTTGCGTGTCATTGGGCAGCGGGTCTGGATCTGGGAAGCCCACCATGAGGTTGCTTTCCAGCCCCTCCTTGAGGTGACTGTCGTCGTATACCTGGGCATCTGAAGATGAGCCGTTGCCTGAAACATCGATGTACATGAACTTGTAGTCAGCATCGACCATGGCGAAGAGGATGATGCTGAAGAAACCCTTGTAGTTCTGATAAGTGGACCCTGACTTGGCTGGAGCTTTGCAGGCTACATGCTTGCCATCGATGGTTCCAATGGTGTGGGGGAAGTTCCACTTCTGATACCACTGCTCTGCAACTTTCTTCCATCCTTCTTCAGTGGAGGGGCACTGGAGGAGCTCCTCCTTGTATTCTTCGATGATGGCCTGCACCACTTCTCTGACAACAAAGCTGATGATGCTGGGTGGCACCCTCCAGCCGTACTGCATGCTCCTGTAGGTGGTCCCTGAGGCCAGGTGGCGCAGAATGAGTGCCACCTTGAGCCCAGGTTCCAGGCTGGGCGGGAAGTTGGAGTTTGTCTTGGTCAACCTGGGTGTCAGGCGCTGCACAACTTCATCAAACATGGCTGGAGGCATCATGAAGTTCTGGAACGCCCGAGGGTCTTCGTTCCTGAGCTCCACCATCAGCTTGTCATAAAGTACGTACTGTGCTCTTCTGGCGAACCATCTTCGGACCCAGACTTTTTTTTGGGTGCCTCCTTTTCTTGCCGTAGTACTGTTCACAGAGACTGTAGATGGTTTCGCAGTGTTGCAGAAGGATGTTGGCTGCCGAAAGGATTTTGTCACAATCCACGGTGGACATGACTGGATGCTGTGGAAGAGGAAGAGGCAGATGAAGGCTGCAGAGGTCTGCTCCGCTGGGCTGCTGGTCTGAAAGTGCGAAGCAGGTGAGTTGCTCCCTCTTTTTTATTGGCAGTATAGGTTTTCCGCTAGGCATCCTCAAGGCATCCTCTAGGCATCCTCAATATCGAGATAGATCCCCTCTGCGAACGTTTTTTCCGCTTGAAACGCTTTGTTTCCCTTCTGCATCCGTTCCGTGTCCGTTCCACTTCCTCCCTGCATCCGGGCGGATGCATGTTGCGCGGATGAGAAGCGGACGCCAAGCGGATATAGCGGATGCGTAGCAGATGTGTAACGGATGCGTAGCGGATGTGTAACGGATGCGTAGCGGTTGCATAGCGGATGCAGAATGGACGAACTGGATACATTTTCCGCGGAAAAGTTTTAAGCAGCCTAAAACTTTTGGAGCGGATGAAACATCCATAAACAGATGCTGGACGGATAGAGAAGAAGCAAAACGGAGGCAGTGAGTACATCGCGTTTTCGAATGGATGGCAAGCTTTTTTGTCCGTTTTACTTCCTCTTTGCATGCGTTGGTGCAGTGTGACATGGGCTTAAGTGGTCACTGTTCAGATTCTTTACATGCATTTTTTTTAAAGCTTGGTCTTTTGAAACCAGAATTAGGTCTCTGTCGCTTTCTATAACTTTCCTGCTTGTAGCCATTACCAAGTCTTGTTGTTATCTGGTTTGCATGCTAGGTTTGTGTGTGTGTGTGCATGTGTGTGTGTGTGTATATGTGTGTAGTGGTCATATTTGTTTTCTTCATTTGGTCCTGTTTGGTCTCTTTGGTATTCATTTAAGAGCTGACAGCCTTCATGGTGAACTAGTTTCGATGCATCTTTTTCACTGTCCTTCGGAAATTTTTCCAATGTCTTTTTTATTTTTCAGCTGTCTGGTGTACTCCACCATAAACAGAAGTAGGACAGTTTCTCAGCAAGGTGGAGGAAAGCGAAACTGAGGACTGGATGGGGAGTCCACTGGCATCGGCTCCGGCAGTCCCGGAACCACCGCCCCTGCTGGCTCCAGTTGCCCAGGCTCCACCTCCACCTGCATATCTAGGACTCAGAAGAGAACTGGCTCAATTAAACAAGGACCTAGAGAATTTGCGTCTAGGAGGAAGGTCGGCCAATCCCGTGTCGGCTTTCCCAGTCAGAGAAGTCCCAAATGGCATGAATGCGCAGGGGAATCCAGTCACAGTTTTCGTGGCTGTCCCCATAAAATCTGCTGAGTTACGGAATCTGAAAAAGACCCTTCCGAAACTCCATGAGAATGCTCATGAAGTGGCGGAACAGTTGGAATTATTTCTGGGGCCCAATGAATACACATACCAAGAACTGATGTATATTCTTGGACACCTTTTCACCCCCAAAGAGAGGAACCTCATTAGGAGGGCAGCAATAGCTGCCTGGGATAGGAGACATGCAGGGCAACAGGGAGCAGTGGCTGCAGACACAAAGTTCTCCATAGCCGATCCAAATTGGAACATCAATAATAACGCTCATAGGGAGCACATGAGAGATATGAAACACATGATCATTGAAGGAATTAAATTGGCCATCCCTCAAGGGAAAAACTTGACCAAAGCATTTGAAATAACACAAGGAAAGGATGAGTCCCCGGGGGATTTCTGTGCTCGGGTCCGTGAAGGGTTAACCAAGTACTCCGGAGTGGAGCCAGAAACCCCTGCGAGATTTTCCTGAACATGCAATTCATCACCAAAACATGGCCAGATATCCAGAAAAAGATCCAGAAGACAGAGGGATGGACTGATTTGGGCATGACAGATTTGATGAGAGCAGCCCAACAAGTTTTTATGAACCGAGACTCAGTTAAAACCAAACAGAAGTCTCAGATGATGGTAGCTGCCGTGCAAACGGCAGCCAAGAATGAAGTTATGAAAAACAGGGAGACCCAGATGTCAGATCTGAGGCCAAGGTGGAGAGATGAAAAATCTCCCAGCAGGGAGTGGAGACCCCCAGTTAGGCAAGGAGGTCCAGGAGGCAATTGAGGCGGTTGATTACAACGTCCCAGAGTAGAACTTGCTTCAGATGCGGGAAAGAGGGACATTTTGCACGTGAATGTCCCAAAACCCCAGAGGAACGAAGCTATGCCCTATACGATTAGGAAAGTTCCGTCTCCCCAAGAGGGACCCGGGGGAGCCATTGGTAAATGTGTTAGTGGGTCCTGACCATCAGGAACAGCTGTTCCTGATTGACACCGGCACAAGCCAGACATCTGTATGCGATCCTGTAAAGGGAGCATGCAGGTCAAAGCAGACTTTAAAGGTGGTTGGGGTGAGTGGGAAATCCCAAGAGGTCAAGATTTTGGAAGAGGTGAGATTGGAATTGAATGATGTGGTTACTGAAACCGAAATATTGTATATTCCGGATTCAGGGGTGAACTTGCTAGGAAGAGACTTGTTGGATGTTTTTGGAATAGAATTGTGGGATAGAAGGAAAGAAGTTTGCATGTGTATGTTAGCAATGGAAGATGAGAAGATATCATCAGATGTGTGGGCAGGAGGTGAAGGGGTTAGTAGGATGGCAATACAGCCCATTCAGATCAAGATACAACCAGGGATAACTAAACTGTGGACTCCACAATATACTCTGAGTAAGAGAGGTAGGGAAGGGTTGAAACCAGTGATTTACAGATTATTGTAACAGGGACTGTTGGAACCTACTATGTCATCATTCAATTCACCGGTTTTAGCAGTAATAAAAAAGGATGGGAAGTATAGATTGGTTAATGATTTGAGGAGGATCAATGAGATAGTGGCTCCTAGATTCCCAGTGGTTCCTGATCCCTATACCATCTTGTGGTGGATACCCCCCCAAAGACAAATGGTTTACTGTGATAGATCTGAAGGATGCCTTTTGGGCGTTCCCTTTGGAGGAGAGGAGTAGAGACTTGTTTGCCTTTGAATTGAATGATCCTGAGAGTGGAAGGAAACAACAGTTGAGGTGGATGGTACTTCCTCAGGGATATACCGAGAGCCCTTTGTTGTTTGGAAAGGCGTTGGAAGAAAAGTTGGTGTCGTTTGAGAGAGAGAAAGGAATCACCCTAATTCAGTACGTGGATGACTTGTTGTAAACTGGGGAGAAAGAGAAGGAAGTGAGAGCGGCTTCTGTGAGTCTGTTGAATTGGCTGAAGGAGCAGGGGCTGAAAGTCTCAAAAGAGAAGCTTCAGTTTGTTGAAAAAAAGGTGAAATATTTGGGACATTACATTCAGCAGGGGGTTAGGTCCTTGGACCCTGAAAGGGTGAAGGGGATCATGAGCTTGGCTCCTCCCAGGAACAAGACAGAGGTGCGGAAAGCATTGGGATTATTGGGGTATTGTAGAATCTGGGTAGACCAATTCACAGTGTTGGCACAATTTTTGCATAGAAGGTTCCCTGGAAAGGGAGAGCACATAGACTGGGAGGAGGGAGATAGTGAAAGGTGGGAAGAGCTGAAGAAGGCTTTGTCAACTACTCCAGTTTTAGCCTTGCCAAACCTGAAATTACCGTTTCATTTGTATGTGGCGGTGGCTCAGGGAACAGCAGTTGGAGTCCTTGCCCCAAAGAGGGGGGGGCAGTACCAGCCGGTAGCCTTCCTAAGCAAGGGTTTGGAGCCAGTTGTGAAAGGATGGCCAGTTTGTGTTCAGGCTGTGGCAGCAACAGCGATGTTGGTGGTGGAGAGCAAAAAGTTAACCTTTGGGGGAGCTTTGGTGGTGCATTCGCCTCATCAGGTCAACTCAGTGTTGAACCAGCTGGCTACCACTTGGATGACCAAAGGGAGGATATTGAAGTATGAAACCATTTTGAGAACCAGTCCTGATGTGGTAATAGGAACAGACAAGAATCTAAATCCAGCAGAATTCTTGGAGGGGAGAAGGCAGGTGTGGGAACCGGAAGACCATGATTGTCTATTGCAAGTGGATCTCATGACGAAGGTTAGAGAGGACTTGGAACAGACTCCATTGGGGAAGGGAGAGAGGTGGTTTATAGATGGATCTAGCAGGGTGGAAAATGGAAAGCGAAAATCTAGGTTTGCAATAGTAACCGGGGAAGGTGAGGTAATAGAGAAAGGGTCACTCCTAGCTGTTTGGTCAGCTCAGACATGTGAATTGTTTGCCCTGACCAGAGCCTTGGAATTGGCTGAGGGGATGGAAGTAACGATTTGGACTGATTCCAAGTATGCATGGCGGGGGGGTGCACACGTTTGGGAAAATCTGGAAAGAAAGAGGGTATATCAAGGCAGATGGGAAGCAAATAGAGGAAGTGCAGTTAGTAGAACAAGCCTTTGAGGCATTGCAACTCCCCAGCCGAGTATCAATTGCCCATGTGAGCGCACATCAGAAGGGGAACACACCGGAGGTTGTGGGAAACCGATGGGCGGACAAATGGGTCAAGGAAGCTGCAGGGGAGATAGAGTTGGTAATGGTATCTATACCAATACTGGAAAAGGATGATGAGAGGGAGGAATGGGAGCCAGAGAAAAAGGAAAAGTTGGAATTGGAGAAAGAGGGATGTGTCAAAACCCCAGAGGGATGGAAGACTTCGGAGGGAGTCAAGGTGGTGTCACCCATTGTCATGAGGGGAATATTGGAGAAAGTTAATGAAGGAGGACATTGGGGAATGGAGGCCTTGGTCATGTCCGTTAAACCTCACTATTGGAGTCTGAGGATGTGGACAGTAGATCAGAGCATCTGCTGGAAATGTTTGATTTGTTTGAAAGTAAATAAGAAAGCGGCACGCAAGAATGAGATGGGAGGGCAACCCTTAGTGGGTTGGCCTTTTCAGAGAGCACAAATTGATTTCACTGAGTTGCCAGAAAAGGGGGGTTGGAAATACCTGCTTGTGATCAAAGATCAACTAATGGGGTGGGTAGAGGCTTATCCCACTAGAAGAGCCACAGCTCCCACAGTAACCAAGATCTTACTAGAACACATTATCCCACGATATGGAATGATGGAAGCAATAGATTCAGACAGAGGAACTCATTTCACCCAAAAGGTTCTGCAAAGGGTAATGGAGGTGGTGGGGGTGAAATGCGAATTACACACACCATGGCATCCTGAATCCAGTGGAAAAATTGAAAAAGCGAACGCGGAATTGAAGAAACACTTGACCAAACTACAACTTGAAAATGGCTTGCCATGGACAAAGAATCTTCCCTTAGCTCTGCTAAGGATCAGAACTTGTCCAAGGAAAGACACAGGGGTTCTCCTTTTGAAATGCTGATGGGGAGACCCTATTTGGCCAAACTAGGTAATCTCATACCAGAGTTCAGGGACTTGTTCCTTCGGAAATATTTGCTGGCACTGTCTCGGTCTTTGCTTTCTCTTCACAAACAGGGACTGTTGGTGCAACGACCACCTTTGGCTGGTAGCCAACACCCACACGAGGCTGGAGACTGGGTCCTGATAAAGACTTGGAGAAGTGAAAAACTGCAACCTAACTGGGAAGGTCCGTACCAGGTGCTACTGATGACTGAATCTGCAGTCTGTACTCGGGAAGGAGGCTGGACGCATTACAGCAGAGTCAAGAAAGCACCGGAACCTGAGAAACATTGGAAGGCAATCCCAGTGGACGGTCAGCCGTTAAAGGTAACCTTGAAGAAATAGCCAGCAGAAACCACCATGGAGATGTCGGCTGAACTCTGGAGAGGACTATTTGTTGCAACAATATTTACATGATTACATCAAAGAAGTTCACAATGTGTTGGACCTGTGGGTGACTTGGGAAGAGACTTGTGGGTTGACAATGTGTTCATAAAGGATCTCAAGAAGGTCTCACATTCCTTGAACATCACCAATTGCTGGTTATGCATGCACATGCCAGGAAGAACAGGTGAACTGGAGTGGCACATGTACAATCGGGTATGTGATACCGGTGATATATAAACTTGATGGCCTTCCCCAAGGCCGGATACGTAATAAAAGAGACTAAGAATCTGGCCTTACTTGGAGACTCTGGACCCAAATCTCCCATGGTATAATAACCCCATTGGAAGTAGCCATGAACTACCGAGATATACATATTCTAAAAAACTTCATGGTAACAATGTTCAATGATACAGTAAAGAATATTAAAATGATTAACACCGAGCTTTCTGAAGTAAGACAGGTTGCTCTACAAAATAGGTATGCTTTAGACATTATATTAGCTACAAAAGGGTGTGTGTGTGCTCTGATTCATTCACATTGCTGTGTATACATCCATGATTTCCAACCCAATATTACAAAGACAGTAAAAGTAATGGAAGAACGTATTCGCTCTAATCCATTATCACAAAGAGGTGAGTCCTCATTGCCAGACCTGTGCGGAGCACTATGGTCTTGGCTTCCCAGTTCCACTTGGTTTAGATCTACCATAATGGAAATTATATTGATTATTATATGCTGTGTATTGTTGTGTTCATTGTCTCCCTGGTGCAATAACAACGTGTGGGAAGATAGGGAAATCCTTGGGTTCAAGATTTGAGAAGAAGCAGGAAGCAGAACCTCTAATGATGTATCAGAGAGAAATCACTCTGAGAGAAGCAGAGGATCTGCTATTTGAGTTTGAGATAAGAGTGGAAAAAGAAAAAAAGGGGGGATTGTGAGCAGAACCGAAGTCATGTTGGATGGCCCATTGAATTAAATAAGAAAGTGTGTCCCAAACTCAGTAGCTCTGCTAAATAAGAAAGTGTTCCAGTTTGTGCACAAGAGAAAAAACAAGATAAGGCTAGAACAATGGGGAATTGTAATAAAGTGCTGCAATGTCAGAAACCATTTAAATACTTTTGCTAGATAGGGAGCTAGTGTGAACCTTCAAAATATATGTGTCAATTTGAAAACAGAAAGAATGTGAGCCAAGCCCTCGTACGAGGGGGCGGACAGTTAGGGTATAAAAATGCTGCCTGAATTTTGCTCTGTGTTCCTTCAATGCCTGAGGGAACCCGTCTCTGCAGACATGTGAATAAAACCTTGTTTTCCTTGGATCAGCGAATCTTTTGGTGGTTTTTTTATCTGCTTCCACCTCACACTAGCTTATCAGCTGTTGTGATTCACTAAACAATTGTGGCAAGAAAAGTTATAAAATAGGAAAAACTCACTTAATGATGAAAGAAGTTTTGTCAGCAGTTTCATTTGGACTTTTTAAACAGAATTTTATTTTTATTTATTCCCAACCAATTTATCTAACCTCCAAATCAGACATAGGTGATTCCCATGTTGGTGCTAGAAAACAAAGCCTAGTATCAGCAGCTGCTTAAGGCCTGGTCCCACTTGCCGACAGATGCAAAACATACACATAAAGGACACAGCGGATGAGCAAAATTTTTGGGGTGGCTCCATCCATTGTCATCCGCTCCAAAAAGTGGCGAAAATTTGCATAAACAGAACGGAAAAAGAAGGAAAAGATTGGACGTGAGTAGTATGTAGCGGGGATGTTAAATGGATGTTCATAGGAAGCCTAGCAGATGAAAGCGGATGGAAGGGGATGACACCTCTGAAGGGGTTCCGGGGGATAATTACGAATTAGACGCATAGCGGATGAAGCGGATGCATTACGTACGCCTGAAGGAAAGAAAGGAGATGCCACGCGGATGTATATCGGATTCAAACCGTTCTCTGCACATCCTTTCTATTTCCGTGCCACTAACGATGTATAGACGTTCCATGTACCTTTTTTTTCCTCCCTCTTTCCGTTTTCAGCTGCAGCGGATGTGAGTTGTGAGGATGCCCAGAGGATGTAGAGAGGATACAGCAGATGTTTAATGGATGATAAACGGACATAGAACGTTTGTTGCTCATATGTCACGGATTTACATCGTATACGGTGGAAAGTTCATCTGTTCACAAAGTTTTGTGCGGCTCAAAACTTCTTGCATGGATGAAATTGCAGTGGACGGATGCTTGACGGATAAAGCGTATGAAACACATATGCAATGAGTACACAACGGATGCATAGCGTTTTCCAATGGATGGCAAGCTTTTTTTAATGTTTTACATCCTCTTTGCCTCAGTAAGTGCAGTGGGACCAGGCCTTTAGTAGTTTACTTTTTGATTCTTCTACCAGGATCACCATCATCTTCCATACAGAGAAATAGTACTTCAGTCATCTTCCAAAAGCATGTATTTGCAAAATCCTAGAAAGCCTGCAAGGGCTGAAAGTCAAAGATACCATCTTATAGTGGTATCTATAATCAAAGCTGATTATTTCAATCAGTATTTACCATGGGAAAACACTTAAATCTCTGTTTATTCAAATGTGGGGTTCTTCAAAATGTGGTATCTCCCCTAACATTCTGTAACATCTATATCAAATTTCTAGAGATTTTATTTATCAATTTGAAACACTGTCAGGCGGAGCTCCTTTCAAAATCCAGGAAAGAAATACTTAGACTCTTTAGTTTAGAGGAAAGATATCTTTTACTGAAAGTGAAGTGGTAGCAACCAAAGTATTCTGAATCTGAGAAATTAGGCGCGCAATTCACATATACAAAGTGATGGAAATGTTCCCACCCCCAATAGTTCAGATGATACTTCCAATTAGAAGTTGTGAATATGATCATGTGGGCATCTTCAGGTGATGATGAGGCCTCTGTCCGTTGACCTTGGCCTATTTTGATAACGGGTTGCAGTTGCGCAGAGAAAAAAAAGCTAAGCGAGAAATAGAAACCTAACTCTATTGTATGCTTCTCCCCCCATTTATACAACAGAAGAATGTAACACCTCCAGCTCACTTCCCAGACCTATCCCTTCCTCCCCTCCCCCTCCCATTTCTTATGACAGCCGAACGATACAAAGCAATAGTAGAAGATCTTGAAGGCTGACATTCGGCCCTCCTAGAAAAAGGAAAACCATCAGTCCGAGAGGAGGGAGAGGAGAAAATATAAAGACAATTATTAATCATTAAACAATTACAAAACAATACACTCCTAAGGCTTATCAGAATACTTGGAATGAAATGCTTTGATCAACTTAGGGGCTTTAACGTTGGTTTCGTTAACCCATTCGGCTTGCAAAGAAGGGAAATGTTTCCAGGCTACAAGATACTGGAGACGACCCCTCCATTTGCGAGAGTCCAGAATTTCTTTAACTTCAAAATGTTCACCTACAATTAGTATTGGTATGGGAGGGTCAGCCTGGATGGGTCTTAAATCAGAAGTACGTTTAGGTTTCAGCAAACTAACATGGAAAACCGGATGAATTCGTCGAAGAGTTTTGGGTAAGTTCAGCTGGACTGTTACAGGATTTATAATCCGTTCAATCGTGAAAGGACCAACATACTTAGGACCAAACTTTTTTGACTTTTGAGTGGTCTGCAGGTATCTGGTGGACAGGAAAACCTTGTCGCCCACTTTATATTCTTTCTGTGGGGATCTTTTCTTGTCTGCAAATTTCTTATGAACTTGATGGGCCTCATGTAATGCTTTGCGTGTCACTGGCCAGTTAAGTTGGAGTTGAGTTATCCATTCATCCAACAAATGGATGTTAGGTTTTTCACGAGGAAGTTCAGGTATGGGAACGAAATCCTGTCCCGAAGCCACTTTAAATGGAGTAAATCCAGTACTACTGTGTGCAGAATTGTTATATGCCATTTCGGCAAATGGTAATAATTCGGACCAGTTATCTTGTTGATAATTTATGTAACATCTAAGATATTGTTCTAACACTGCGTTAGTCCTCTCACAGGCCCCATTAGTTTGGGGGTGGTGGGCGGAGCTTAACCCCTGGGTGGAGCCTATTAACTTCAGGAACTCTTTCCAAAAATTTGAGGTAAACTGGACCCCTCTGTCAGAGATTATGCGTTCCGGAACGCCATGTAACCTATAGATATGTGAAATAAACAGTTTAGCTAGTGTCTTAGCAGAGGGAATCTTAGAACAAGGTATGTAATGTACTTGTTTGGAAAACAAATCAGTCACTACCCAGATGACCGTGTTTCCACCACTTTCGGGTAATTCTGCTATAAAGTCCATTGAGATTTCCTTCCAGGGAGCCGTTGGTCTAGCTACATTTTGTAACAATCCTACTGGCTTACCAGGAGGTCTCTTTGCCGAAGCACAAATTGGACAGCTAGCTACATAAGCTTCAATGTCCTTCTTTAAAGTACCTGAATTGCCACTTAACCAGATGTAAGGTCTTCACAAATCCAAAGTGGCCAGCTGCTTTAGAATCATGAGCCTGTTGTAGTATTTGGCCCCTCGGCACCTGTGGCACATACAACTTGGCCCCCACCCAAGCCAAACCATCTCTAACTGTATAGTCACTTGAATGAGCCAGGAACCATTCATCCAGTTTTAAAGCTTCTTTTAATTGTTCGGTTAGGTCATTCGATAAAACCACTTCTTGGTTCTTCTTTTGGGCTCTGGTGATCACTGGGGCGGCTAGATGTTTGGCTGAGACAATTGGGCTTATCACCTCCTGGCGCATGCTATTGGGGTAGTCTAGAGAGAGCATCCGCCATGAAGTTCTTCCCTCCTGGAATGTACTTCAATGAGAAATTGAATCGCTTGAAGTACTGGGCCCAGCGAACTTGTTTAGGGGACAGTTTCCGGGGCATTTTTAAGGCTTCCAAATTCTTATGATCAGTCCATACCTCAAATGGGTGTTTTGCTCCTTCCAGGAAATGTCTCCAGGTCAGTAAGGCCCAACGAACTGCAAAAACTTCTTTCTCCCAGACGGCCCATCTCCTCTCTGTTTCAGACAGCTTACGGGAGGTATACGCACAAGGCTGTAAGGTCCCTTTCTCGTTGATTTGAAGTAACACCGCTCCAATAGCCACATCACTTGCATCGGCTTGAATCATGAAAGGAGTGTCCATATCCAGGTGCTTCAGCACTGGTTCTGCAGCAAACAGTCATTTCAGCTTTTCAAAAGCTGCTTGGCACTCCATGGACCACTCCAGCTGCTTTCCTGGCCTTGGCTTCCCCTCCCCTTTTGTTTTCAAGAGATTTGTGATGGGCATTGTTATCTTAGCAAACGTCGGGATGAATTGCCAGTAAAAATTTGCAAATCCCAAAAAGCTTTGAAGTTGTTTTCTGGTGCGTGGTGGAGCCCATTCCAGAATGGCACGCACTTTCTCTGGATCCATCTCTATGCCTTCAGATGAAATGCGATATCCCAAATAGTCAATTTTGTCTTGGTGGAATTCACACTTTGACAATTTTGCATTAAACTTAGCAGCATACAGTTTCTGTAGAACCGACCGCACTAGTTTCACATGTTCATCCATAGTTTCCGTGTAGATAAGGATATAATCAAGATAAAACAGAACCCCCCTGTATAAATGTTCATGTAACACTTGGTTGATCACTTGCATAAATACAGCTGGGGCCCCTTGTAAACCAAAAGGAAGAACGTTGAATTGGAAGCAACCCATCGGGCAGTTAAAAGCGGTCTTCCACCCATCCCCTTCCTTAATTCGAATTCGGTAGTATGTTTCTCTCAAATCCAACTTCGTGAAAATCTTTCCCTTCGCTAAATGGGCCAATATGTCCTTCATCAAAGGAAGGGGGTACACGTTTTTCACAGAAATAGCGTTCAAATTTCTGTAATCCACCACCAAGTGCTTGGAACCATCTTTCTTTTCCTGGAACAACACTGGGGCCGCTACCCGGGGTCTAGCAGGTTGAATGAAACCACGTTCCAGATTTTTATCTATAAACAATCTTAGCTCTTCTAATTCCCGTGGGGTCATTGAGTACAACTTTGGTTTTGGGAGCTTCACCCCAGGCAAGATCTCAATACCACAGTCTGTTGGCCGGTCAGGCGGAAGCTCATCCAAGGCCTTCTCGCTGAACACTTCTTTTAAATCCCAATACTCTTTTGGAATTTTCTCCTCCCCTTTAACGGGCTCAGTACCTGTGGAAGCTATTTCAATTAGGTCCTCAGGCTTTGGCTGGGATCTGGCCCCTCCTCTCCGTCACTGATTTGTGCGTATGCGCAACAACCCCTTCCTCCAGTTAATCTGGGGGTTCCATTTCCGGAGCCAGGGCAGTCCCAGTATTAATGGTTGCTCCATCCCAAGAGCCACAATAAAGCGCAGGGTCTCATCATGCTCTTCCATGACCATTTCTATAGGTTCCGTGACAAAACGTGCGGGGCAACCTCCAGCCACTGATCCATCTAGTTGGCAAAAGGAAATGGGCATCTTCAAAGGTTTTAGCTTTAGGCCCATTTTCTTCACTACTTCCATGTTGATTGTACACCTTGTGCACCCAGAATCTAACAGTGCTAGCATTTCCCCTTCGACCGCTGAATTGGGTACCCTCAACTTCATCAGAATGGTCACAGGGCTCACGCTTGGACTTACCAGGAAATTGTCTTCTGAGTCGAAATCCTCCTCCTCAGGGGTCACTGGGGTTTCTGATTCCTCTCCTGCAGGAGGGACGACCTCTGCCGTCTCTTTCGACTTGAGTGCTGTTTCGCGAGGCTTCGCTGGGGATTTTTCAGGTTTCTTTCCTTTTTTTGGCGCCCCCTTTGGCTCCAGCTTGACTCTGCAGTTCACAGCCCAGTGACCTTCCTTCCCGCTTCGAAAATAGGCCGAGGGGTTGGGTCTTGCCGCCACTCCTCCCCTCTGAGATTTAGGAGCCTCTTGAGGACGTGGGGGGGAAAAACTTGCTCCACCCATAATCTCCCCGCCGTTTGCTTCGGGTTAAATCAATCTCCACTACTTCTGCCAGCAAGTACCACATCTGCAAGTCATTGGGGTCTCTTCTAGCAATGCATCTCTAGTACACATCTTCATTTAAACCATCTTTAAACAGTTCTATCAGGGCTTCTTGGGGCCAGCCTCGGAAATGGCCAGTTAACTGTCTAAATTCTTGGGTGTAATCAGCCACAGACCTCCACCCCTGTTTTATGGTTTTCATCCTAATTCAGGCCTTGTGCTCTGCCAGTGGGTCCTCAAACCTAGCCCTCAGTGCAGCCATGAACAGGTTATAGTTCATCAACTGGGGAGCATTATCATTATGCAAGGTCACCATCCACTCTGCCGCTATTCCCTCCAGAGTCCTGGTAACACACCTCACTTTGGCTGCTTCTGAGGGAAAGTCCTCCCCGTATTCTTCCATATGGCTACAAACTTGAGCTAGGAAAAATCCCAAGGTTTTGGGATCCCCCTCCCCCATATTTTACTTCTAATGGAGGCAGCCTAGGAGCTCTACGCCTTCTAGGACTCACACCTCCCGCTGAAAGACCCGGGGCTGCTGCTGGATTGGGTTGATTATGGGAGAGGGATCTGCTCTGCTTCTTCTGGCTGGGACTACTTCCCCTTCCCCTTCGTACCTTTGTGCAGCTTGGGGTTGTTCAAAGGCTTCATTCAGGAGTCTCCTGGCTTGATCCAGTAAGAGTTCCCTCTTTTCCTTCTCTTGCCAAGGCTCCTCTTTTCCACGCCAGTGGGTAGTTGTGACCCCGGGGGGGGGTCCTTCTCCGGATCTTTCCAACCAACCCCCACCGACCATCTGGGCTTCACAGCTGGATCCTCTTCCAGACTGAGCTCTGCTAGCGATTGGGCTTCCTGCACCAGCACAGAATCTTGCCCTCCAATGGCTCCCGGATCCTCTTGGTCATTATTTGAAGATGACATAATGTCCAGGCCCCCTCAGAAGAAAATTGGGTATTCTCTCCGGGTGGGCTGGTGGGGAGATTCAGAATAATGTCAGGCGGAGCTCCATTCAAAATCCAGGAAAGAAATACTTAGACTCTTTAGTTTAGAGGAAATATATCTTTTACTGAAAGTGAAGTGGTAGCAACCAAAGAATTCTGAATCTGAGAAATTAGGCGCGCAATTCACATATACAAAGTGA